>PVIC010017987.1:0-32109 GCA_004025085.1 Thryonomys swinderianus
GAGGAGGAGGGGGAAGAGGGGGAGGAAGAAGGGGTGGAGGAGGAGGAAGAAGAGGAGGAGGAGGAAGAAGAAGAAAAAGAGGAAAAAAGAGGGGAGGAGGAGAAGGGGAAGAGGAAGGGGAGGAAAAAGGAAGAGGGAAGTGGAGAAGAGAGGAGAGGAGAGGAGAGGAGAGGAGAGGAGAGGAGAGAAGAGAAGAGAAGAGGAGCCAGTGTTGGACTCTTGGGAGTCTTGGGAGTCTACCATGCAAACTGTCCCTGACTTGGTGTCGTTTTTGCTTGGAAGTCTGTACATGCAGAGGTTAAAGATAATCTCAAAGTAATCTCCTGATTAGATGGTGCTGATAATCAGACAAAAACCTTGAGATACTCTTCAATGTCCTTCCTGTTCTGCACTTACACTTGTCTATGAAGAAATATACAATTGTTTAGTTAGCTTAGCCCATTCTACATGTATGTCTGCATTCTGCTGTTTATCAGCAAGAAGAACAGGAAGGATATAGATAGGCAATATAATATATATATATATATATATATATATATATATATAGAGAGAGAGAGAGAGAGAGAGAGAGAGAGAGAGAGAGAGAGAAGGGTTAGGAAGGTTAGGAAGATAGAAAGAATGAACACATAGGGTCGGGATGATGGATTCCTTTGTGCTTCTATGTTATATAAGCATGCCTGCCAAAATGAAAATGAAATTTGCCTTTAGTCATGCTCCACTTTTCTTTCCTTCAGTTCTTCTGGATTCAAAACACACTGTACCTGATCAACAGAGACCACAAACCAGTAACAAGTAAATTATTCCACGTCCAACAAGGCCCCATTCCCTAGTAGCACGTTCTATGAATTTATCAATGGATTAAACTGCTGGTGCATATGGAGCTCCATGATCCAATCACCTTTCAAAAGGTCTACCTTTGAACACATGAGACTTTGAGGGTGGTACATATTAGACCTAAATCATAATATCTGACTGTTGCTCCCCAATGACTCATGCCCATTACACTATGCAAAATGAATTTAATCTATCTCTAAGAGTTGCCAAAGTATTAAAATTCCAGAATTGCTCCCAATCTGAACTTTCCTTTGAGACTCAAGCCAAATTCTTAGCTGTGATCCCCTGTAAAAATTAAAAAGAAAGTAAAATACTCCCAGTATATAATAGCACAAGTTATATTTTGGGATATTTATAATTTTAACATTCTTTCCAGCATGATAAAACTTTGGGATCATAGTATATAACAAAACCTAGCTCCAATTACAAAAAAATACCGTATACTAACTAGTAATGACAAACCATTAGTGCCAATTTTTTATTTTAACAGCTATAAAGTCTGTACTTAGATTCTGCCAAATGTAATGAGTAAATAAAGTCATATTTTAAGATTTCTTTTTAAAAGGAAGGCTAGAAGACCAGAAAATGATCAGACAAAACCAAGATCAAAATCTAGCAAAGCAAACATTAAATTCTGTAGCTTTATGTTCAGTACCTGGGGCAAGGTGTAGTAAAATGTAAGCTCCAACACATTTGGAGACCCCAGCCCTTGGCCTTATTGATAGCAATTCACATGGTCTCTCTCTTGGGATAGTTCTGTGTATGGCCTACAGATTTCTTTAGCTGATATGCCATGTTTCTGGCATGTTCATCATCTTAGGATCTCCACTACACTTTCAGGTTCACTCCTACAATTTCATGTACAACTCTCACAGGGGCACGTTGCCTGGCCTCCTAGACACTTCTCTGAAATCTAGTGCAAGCCTGCATGATTCCATAACTCTTCCATTCTACATGCTTGCACAACCAGTACAACATTGATAGCACCAAGATATGTTACCATCTCAGCAGCAGTTGAGGCCTCTTGCTGCCATAGCTGTAGTAGCTTCTAAATGCCTGTATAGCCAAACTCCAGAAAACATTTCCCTGAGAGGAGGCTTAATTATCACGGCACCATGGGACTTTCTTCTCAAAGTAAAGTCTTTCCAAGGAGTTTATCCTTTTTATATCCCTGAACCTGAGATGGGACATAGTCTGGTCAGCTCTTGAGATGTTCTCAAGATACCTTTCCTATTTTCCTAATATAAAGTACTTGGTTTCTTTTCAGTGGCACTAACCTTTTCAGTAATTACACTCTCCTTGGTCCCAAATTTGCATGTGCTTCTTTTCTGTTCAAGCTGCAGAAGTTTTGTATCTTTTGGCTCTGATTTTTATTACTCTCACTGTAAATCTGGCTCAAAGCAACCAGCAATATCATACCAGAGCAGATTACAGAGCTGCCTCTTTTCTACCAGGTTAATTAGTCCACCATCTTTAAAATCTTAGGAACACAGAACATCAATTCTTAGTACATAGGCAAGTTATAGACAATTTCTTTTCCAGAATATAACATGCATGGTCTGTAGTCCAACTTCCGATAGAACCCTTATTCCCATCTGAAAGCTCATGAACCTGGCCTTTATAGTTCACATTCCTATTAGAATTCTGATCTTTTGAGCTCTGTCCACAACTTTCCATTAGTTTCTGCTTATAGGATTCTAAGACTTCTCTAGCTTGCTTCTCCAAACCTTTTCAAGCCAATTCCAAAGGCTTCAAAACCACATGGTCATCTACGGTCACAGCAACAACCAAGTTTTGGTCACAAATTTTCTGTGTTAGTCATTGTCTTTTTACTAGGACAAAACTACTTGATACCTGCAACTTAAATAAGGAGAGGTTTATGTTGGCACATGGTTTTAAAGAGTTCAGTCCATGACTGGCTAGCTACAGGGCACAAATTTCATACTAGAAGGGCCTAGCAGAAGAAAGTTGCTTACTTCATGGCAACCAGAAAGCAGACAGTAAAGAGAGGAACCAGCTGCAAGAACATACACCCTTCCTAGTCACACTCCCAGTGACTCACTTCCAACCAGGTCCCATTTCCTACTAGCACATTTAGCTGTTGCATAATCCATTGATGAGTATAGCATCACTATGATCTGGACACCTTTTGAAAATACCGACCTTTGAGTACATGAAGCTTTTGGGGGACATTTTAGATTTAAACCATAACAACACCATATAAAGGAATAACTTTTTAGACAGGATTCCAAAGGGATGAGAAAGAAAAAAATAAAATTAAACAAATGGGATTATATCAAACTAAGATACTCCTGCATAGCAAAGAAAATAATTAAAGAGACAAGTTACTAAATGGAAGAAAATATCTACAAACTATTCATCTGACAAGATATTAATATTCAGAATATGTAAGGAACTAAAAATTTGAACAAAAACCCACAAAGTCTAATTTAAAATGGACTAAAGATCTAAATAGACATTTCTCAAAAGAAGATACACTAACCATCAATAAGTATATAAAAAGTACTCAATGTCACCAATCATTGGGAAAATCAAAACCACAGTGATGTATCATATTACCCCATTTGGAGTGTTTATCATTTTTAATGATAAAAAATAACCAGTGCTGATAAGGATGTGGAAAAAAATGAAGTCTCATACACCACTTGCTAGAATGTAAGTTAATACAGCCAATAAGGAAAACAGTATGAAAATTTCTTAAACAACTAAAGATAGAGCTTCCATATGACCCAGAAATTCTACTACTGGATGTATATCCAAAGAAGATGAAATCATTCTATCAAATAGATACTTGCATTCTGTCTTTATGGCAGCACTATTCACAACAACTAAAATATAGAAAAAAATCTAGATGCTCAACAGCAATCAACAAAATAAAAAAACACGGCACATCCATATACAGTAATTATGAATCCATGAAAGAAAGAAATCATATTGTGTACAATGACATGGATGAAATTAGACAGAAATCATTAATTGAAATAAGCTAACCACTGAAAGAAAAGTACCACATATTCTCATTTGTTTCTGCAAACTAAAAAATTTATAGAAGACAGGAGTGAAAGCTAAAAGAAAAGAAAACAAAACAAAAGAAAAAAGGAGTGGATTAGTGATAAGTAGAAACTGGGAAGGGCAGCAAAGAGGGGGAATTTTAAAAAGTTAAGCAAGGGGCACCAAATTACAACTAGAGGAGAGGAATTAGTTCTGGTTTTCTATAGCATGGTATGATAATAATTGATTCAAATACATATAATACAATATATTTGAAAATGACTAGAAGTATGAAGTTCCTCACATGAAAAACTTGATTAATGTTTGAAGAGATGGAAGTGCATATTGCCTTGGATTTGACTATTACATATATACTTATATCAAATTAACATAATGTATCCCATAAAGATGAACAAATAGAATGTGGTGGGGGAATGTAATGAGGGGAAAGAATAAATATGATTTGGAAAGAAAAAGAAATAGCATGTATATAAGGGGTGGGGAGCTGTGGGTGGGTAGGGATATAGGTAAAAACGAGAATTAACTTCTGTCATATACTGGTACAAATTCAATGTTGAGTGTGATTGTGAACTACATATAAAATGTACCAATGTTGAGTGTGATTGTGAACTACATATAAAATGTACCAATAAAGAATAAAGAAAATGCCCATAAATAATAAAAATCATAAAATATTTAAGTCCCATGGGAATACTTGGCCATGGATATAATAATTTTTCCATATTCCAACACAAAAAGAAATAACAGTAAAATTTAAATCTGTTTAACTAGGCTTAAAATTTTTATAATGAAAATATAAATCATCCTAAAAAACAGGTTTTAAGGGGCTGGGGGCCTAGCTCAAGTGGTACTGCACCGACTTTGCAAGCACAAGGGCCTAAGTTCTACCCCTGGCACTGCCAGAAAAAAGAGAGAGAGAGAGAGAGAGAGAGAGAGAGAGAGAGAGAGAGAGAGAGAGAACAGGTTTTAAAGAAGTAAAAGTTTTCTGAATATTCAATTATAAAAGCATAAGTTTCAGGCAGGAAATTTAAAAGATGTCACAAATAATGTCACCAATATTTTAAGCAAATACAATGAGAAGTTTTATGTGTTTTATTCAGACATAAATTTGCCTTACATCAAGTTCTTCAGGAAATAAAAGGCTATTAAGTTTACTAAGGAGTACATTAAGGAACAAAATTGATAAAGAAGCGAGGGAGGTAAGACTAGTTAAAGGGTCAACCTGAACTGAGGATCACTAAGAGAGGCATCAGCCAAATCTTCAAGGTGCTCTGGAATTGGGATAGTCCTTTCAGTTGTTCCCAAATTAATGCAATGGGACAAGATACTTGTGCCACAGGAATGTTAAGTTACTCCCTTGAAGCAGACCACATGTCAGGGAAATGATATCACCATGGGTCAGATAGTAACCATAAGCCAAGGGCAACTCTTAGAGAAAGTTTCATCTGTTAACTGTCAACAGGCATCACAGCTAGAAAATAAGCAAAGAAATCCTGAAGGAGCAATGAGACAACATACTATAATATCTATTGCTGTCTACCTTTAGCAGTGAAAAAAATTTATTTTCTTCTCTAAGGATTCCGAATAGTTTTTTTTTTTCTTTCCCTATTGAAACCTAAAGAAGGAAGTGGGATGAACTACAGCCCCCATTGTTATGGCAACTATGAACCTAGCCAGTTTCAAGGCTACAGTACAGACTCACTTCCATATCTGTACTAGATTACCTTCACTAAACCTGTGTAGTCTGGTCGGCTAATCTAGCAGGATCACCTACACTCTCAGCCCTGAGGGATCTGAGTTCTTAGTCTCTATGCCCTCCACCAGCCAAAGGGACAATACCTGTTTATCTGCTATCACAACTTATTAAGAAGTACCAAGAGACATCAAGAGACTGTAGATTACATGTTAGGCATATTTCTCTCTGTTCCCACATTATAACAGCAGTCCTGTTCACAATCCTAAAGACAGTCTAGTTACTTTTCCAGGACAGGGACTTCTTTCTTCTTTAGTCTGTCAAACTGAGGTGCTAGAAAACAACCACAATTTAAAGTCTTCTTGTGGAAGTACTACACCTTTGGGAGCCAGGTTCCTAAGCAGGAAACAAATTTTCTAAGGGGCATGGGAGTAGGACTATTACTATTCTGATTCCTATTTAATAATGACATACCCCCAGATCATAGTTGTTAAAGTGCACTACATATAGCTGTCTCACTTTCACCTTCAAAAGACCACTGCATCACTGTAACAACAGTAGAGTTTTGTGATAGAATAAGTGGACTCAAAGGATATTTTATTAGTTTCCTACTGCTCATATAACAAATTTGCTAGGTTAATAAAACAGATTTACTATCTTATATTTTTAGTGATGCGAATCTAAAAGAAACCATGTGATATTTAACCTCAGGCTCATTTTATTTAGGTTTATGGTCTCAACGTACATTATTTTGTGCACATGACTCAGATTTATCCTTCTTTATGACTGAATAGTACTCTGTCATGTGTATATGCCATATTTGCTTTATCCTTCCTTCTGCTGATGGGCCTAAGGGCTACTTCCAAGATTTAGATATTATGAACTATGCTACTATAAACATTACTTTATATGTAGCACTGTAACATGATGTATTTAACTCTCTCAGGAAGATACCCAATGGAGGTATAGCTGGGGCTATCTTCTTATAAGAATGCTTGTTATTGCCGGGCTTGGTGGCTCATGCCTATAATCCCAGCACTTGGGAGGCAAAGACAGGAGGATTGCTGAGTTCAAGGCCTGCCTAGGCCACATAGTGAGCTCAGAGCCAGCCTGAACTACAAAGCAAGACCCTGTCTCAAAAAAAAAAAAATGCTTGTTATCCTGTTGAGTCCCTGGGTAATACAGGTTACTCTCTATATTTGAAGGTTCTTAATTTCAGCATATCTTCAAGGCTCCTTTATCCAAGTAAGGTAAGCTATTCTCCATTTCAGAGAATAAGAATGTAGACATCTTTGGGCAAGGGTATGATTTGAGATAATGCAAACTCACACATCATTTAGTATAAAGTGGGACTTTTGGTCTGGCACAATGCTTTTCAGGGTCTTCAGATTATGGTGCTTGCCAATAAATTCGCTGAGGACACAGAGACCAAACCTTACCAAATATGGGTCTATCTCGGCCAAGTTGAATCACTGACTCTTCCAGGGTGCAATGTACTGAATATCCAGTAAGATCATGCTTTCTTAAGGGCTTAAGGTTCTCTATTGCTGGCAGGTTGTACATTTTACAGTTTCAGCAACTGTAGCAGTGACAGCCCTTGCTGTAAGATCTATGCATAACTTCTGTGCACTGCCAAATATAGCCTTCACCTCTATACCATGTCTTCTCCATCTATATGTCTGTTGTGCCACTACCTAATTGACTAAAACAGGCCAGCTGATACCAACTGGTGGAATCATCCTATGTGGTTGCTTATGGTCTCTTTTCTGATGTGTATCAGTATGTGATCTACAGATATTTAAACTTCATGCTCAGTCCCATAGGTCCATCCACATGTTTCCTTCATAGACATCCTCCTCACCAATCTTTCTATCTTTATAATTTTATGTCCCCGATCAAAAAGCTGATCCATATAGTACTACCCACAAATCTTATGTACTCTTACTTCAGACCACATCTCTCTATCTGAAAAATGGATGATTTCATGGTTTGAAGCATTCAGAGAATTTTCCTTATTACTACCTATTAGAATCATAATGGTCACAGTTAGAAGAATTATACTTTATATGACTTTCTATCTCAGTTGTGAACACATGATGTGTTTTAAGTGCATAATAAATGAGATTTCCAAAATATGTTATGATTTGCAGGTATATAGATCATGAGACTCACATACACTTACTAATAATATTTAAAAATAACTTTTCAGGGATTAACCTAAATTTTTATTTGTAGGAAAAGTTAGACATATAATCTGGATCTTTTAAAACTAGTACAAGGAAAAAAAAACCCAGTAACTCATCCTGCCTATGGATAAAAATAGATAAGAGATGGCATGTATAATCTGTACTCAGAATTTCAAACTGATCCTGGTGGTCAGTACCTGTACCAGGAACTAATCAAGAGGCTGAGACAGGATGATCACTTCAGCCAGGAGTTTGGAGCCAGCCTAGGGAACACAGTAAGACTCTATCTCTTAATAATAAAAAAGAATAAATAAATTTTCAAGTGCCATGTTGAATTTTATCCTATTTATATTTGAAGTAGTTTATGTGTTACAGAAATATAACTTTAAATTGCAATATCATATTGATTCAGAATGCAGATTCCTATGACCCTTAAACGCCAAGGTCACTGTGGAGTGAAGCTTTTTTTCACTCTTCAAGCCTGAGCATATTTTCCTCCAAACACTTCTCAGCTACCAACTTTGTTTTAAAATGTTTTCAGTTCCCAATAAAGTTTTTAAATGCTCTAGTATATTATTGCATAAATCCAGGAAGCAAACGGACAATTTAAACCAGATCATTTTCAGCAGTCTTGGTCTGCCTGATAATACACGTGCTTCCTGTATTTGTACACTTGTAGTATTAGTGTATTATTCTCTTAAATGAACTATTAACAACACCAATATGTTCTGTTACATACACATTATGGTTTCTGTCTTGTTATTTATTATACCAGTTCTGATGGCTTCCTTTAAAAAAAAATCTTTAAAGATATAAGTAGAAAAAAAATGCAAAATGTGGTAAAAGTTCAAATTGTGGTCGAGATTTGTACCATCAACTGGAAAAGAACAATAAAAACCTGGGATCCTTAATGAAAGATGAAGCCATGGTTTTATCACAGGACAACAGGCAAGTCTTTTGAGAAATGATTCTATAAACCAAAAGACTGAAAAGTAAGTATTCCAGTAATAAAAAGGACAGAGGTAGGGTTTGCCTGGCTTCCCCGCAGGCTATTCTTTGAGGGTGAGTGCGTCATGCACTCCTATCTAGTCTATGGACACCCACCTCATCCGGGGCGCGCCCCTCCCCACGTCCCCACCCCTCCAGTCTTTCTCACAAGACAGCACACACGCCCAGCCAGGCCAGAGATAAAGCTAAAATGGCAGCGTACAAAGTATGAAAGCCGCGCTCGAGGGACTGGCAAAGCTCTCCATATTCTTTTATTCTGCATACCTCCTTAGAATAACAAGACCTCCCATCAACTCTACACCTGGGCCGCATAAAAGGCACTTAGTAGTAATACTCGCGGGAGTGGCAGGAGAGGACGCAGGCTTTGCCTATTAAAGAAACCCACAATTCTGCTCTGCAGCGACAGCTCAGATGGTCCTTGATTTAGGGACCACCTTTCCCTTCACGTCCCTTGAACAGTGGAATTTGGGGAAGCTCCAGACGCTCTAGGCTTCCGGGCATTCGCCCCACTCCTCGTCCCTGCAGAGGAGCGTTCCAAGGTACCCAGCCGCCCAGGCTGTAGCTGTAGCAATTGCACACACCGAACAGCCCACAGTGCAGAGGAAGGAAGAGGAGGTGGGGAAAGAGGAGAAAAAGAGAGTTGCATGGGCTATCAATTTAGAGTACAGCAGCCTCTGCTGCTACCGCTGCCGCTGCCGTGGAAGGAAACGCTGCCAACCACACTAGCACCCTCCCATACCGAAATGAGCATGTGTGGGACTCTGCGCACGCCTAATGGTGCCGCTCAGCGACATCAGATTTCTTAGGAAATTATCCAGTTACCGGGTTTTGCTTATATCCAGGAGGCTCAGCTAAGGGTTTGTCTGGGAGTGACTCTCAAAACTGAAGGGAAATTAAGTGGTGGCTGACACTAGTGCACCCACACGGGTCAGCGCCCACCAGAAATTTTAAATGGACAGTGAATGCACAAGCTACCACCTGGGCTGCACTGGAAATGCTTCTCTGTGTTCTGTCAACTGGCATCTATTTCCCTCATGCTTAGGGATAGTTCTGTGCAAAGAGCTGGAAATGCAACAGGTAAATAGGCACAGACATCAATCCTACCCTTATAAAAAAAATTCTAATGTTTTGTTTAATATGTATTATAGACACAGACATCAATCCTACCCTTATAAAAATTCTAATGTTTTGTTTAATATGTATTATCACTTATAAAAGCCTCGTACCAAGGTGGACACCTGGACAGTTTAAGTCTCATAACAATCTTATCCAGTAGGAATTACTCTATTACTCAAAGAAAGAAACTTTCTCAAAGATATACAAGAATTAAGCAGCACAGCCATGATCCAAATAAAGGTGGTGTGACTGCAGAACCTTTCAGTAGCTTGTTGCCTCTTGCAGCACTTTACAGTGACCACCTCTCAGGTCTTTTACTCCAGTATTGAAGAACAGAGCTGTCTCAGTGCCAGTATCCTGGCTACCTCTCACTTGAGAGTGGCAGTGTGGATGAGGGCTTCCTGTTCAACTCTGAGGTTTGCCTTAGGGTAGCCTAAAACACACTTACACAGTTACACATAGCATATCTATCACGTGTAAAGTTCCAGACTAGGAGCTGATAATATAAATACTGAATATATAAAAAAAAAACAGAGAAGGTCTTAGAAAGAGGTAACTTAGAAAAAGATCAAGGAAATAAAATAATTGCAATTCCTATTAAACAGGTACTAAAACACTGGATTTCTCTTGTTCTTTGGTTTTCATTATTATATTTCTAGTTATCTTCCCAAAAAAATTGAAATGATATACATCTGTCATTTAAAGTTCCCAATAAATCCATTGCTTTCAGCACCCTTTCTCCTCCAAAATTAGAATCAATCTTCTTTTCTAACCTTTGTACTCCCAAGACTTTTTTTTTTTTTTGACAGGTTCTTGCTTTGTGGTTCAGGCTGGCCCTGAGCTCACTATGTGGCCCAGGCAAGCCTCGAACTCAGCAATCCTCCTGCCTCTGCTCCCAAGTGCTGGGATTACAGGCTTGAGCCACCAATCCTGGCATTAAGACTTTTTCATTTTTTAAGAGAAAGACATTAAAAGAAGACACACAAAAAAGGAACTAGCAAGTAGAAGAAAAAGAGTACCAGGATGCCAGGATTTCAAATAATTTTGTCACGACTAAAATAATTTTGTAAATTAAGGAAACTCTTTAAATTTAGAGTAAAAAAGAAAAAAAAAGACCTTAGGAATTAGGGAGGTTGGCATTTTTTTTAAAGCACTTACAGCACTTTAGAGTACCTTGGAAAAGAACTCAGTGTTGAGTTTTATAGATAATAATGATGATATCATCAGGAGATCTGATATTTGCATGTTATAGGATCTTAGCCACAATTACACTTTCAAGTCATGTTCAAGAATCATTGTGAATAATGTAAGTCTGGCAGTAAAAAGATAAACCACTGTGACCACTCTCAAGAGATAAAAGCTCACCCTTAAGGTGAATGAGAAGTCAACGAAGTGATAGTTTTTAAAAAGTACTGTATTAAACTTTACCTCTGATATAAATGTGAGAACAAGAATTTGGGAATTAACTCCAGCTTGTGAGTGGTCTGTACTATCTGCTTTTGAAAGTAAACGCTATTTTTAAAGAGAGTTAAATCCAATGACAAAGCTCCAACAAATTTAAAATTGCCAAATGGGCTTCTAATTTGACGGTCTCTACACCTGGGTATTTTGACTAACGAGGCCTATTCACAGTACATCTTGTTGGCAAAGGTAGCAAGGTGACAAGAGGGCTTGGCCTTCTCGTCCTGTAGCCAAAGGTACACTTTCTTTCCTTCAGGTTCTGTATATCCCATCTGGAGGGAACCCCATTACCTGAAGACAGACGCCTGCAGCTGACAGCCGCTCAGCACGCCCTCCTTACTCTTCCTCATGCTGCTAATAAAACCCGGAGAAGTGGATTTTTCTGTAGATTCCGCACCAACTGTCTACCCCACACCCAAGCCCTGAGGCTGAGGGAGTCTTAGCAGAGGGGGTGGGTGGGTAGGGAGCGCGCTCAGGTTACTGAGCATGCGCAAGGCGTGGCGCATGCTCCTTGCTGCAGGCAGCTTCCCATTGCGGGCCGCCCGGGCTGAAGCAGTGGTAGTGGCGGCGTTGGTGGCGGCACCGCCTCCTCCTCACACTCCCCGGGTGGCGGGGTTAGATGAGCGGCCCCAGGAGCGGCGAGGGCGGCGAGGGGGGGAGGAGGAGAAGAAGAAGGAGAAGAAGGAGGTCGCTGTCTTTGTAGTGTCCCTGAGGCCGCGGCGGAGTCGTCGTCATTGGAAAGGGCTGTGAGCGCGCGTGTCTGCTCGCCCGGCCCGCGGGGACGAGGCGGCGGCGGTGGCGAGAAGGATGTTGTGCGCAGCGACTGCCTCCCCCGCCGCGGTCTCCGCGGGGCCCGGCGGGGACGCCTTTTTCCCCGCCGCCGCTGTGTCTTCCTCCCCGGCGCCGGGGGCGCTGTTCATGCCGGCACCCGAGGGCTCCGCGGCCGCCTCGGCGCTGGGGCTGGGGCTGCCCGCCGCGGACTCGCGGGCTCACTACCAGCTGCTCCTGTCTGGCCGGGCCCTGGCCGATCGCTACCGGAGGATCTACACCGCGGCGCTCAGCGACAGGGACCCGGGGGGTGGCAGCGCTGGACACCCGGCCTCCAGGTGCGTCTCCCGGATGCGCTTCCCTGCGCCACATGCCTCGTGTGCACCCGCGCGTGTGCATCCTTGTGTGGAGTCCGCATGTGTGTCTACGTACGTGTGTTCCCAGCTGTCTTCTAGTCAGCTTTTGATGCTAGTGGTGGAATCACTTAGGCGAGATACAAGAAATATGCGGTGGCTGCTATTTCGGCACCGTGATATGTGTGTGTGTGTGTGCGCGCGCGCGCGCGCGCGCGCGCGTGTGTGTAGTCAGTATGAGAACATAGCGTGTGATGCTAGAAAAGGTGATGGTGCTCATCGGTTATGACACGTGTGTGTATTGCTGAGAAAGAAGGAGGAATGAATAGAGAGGATAACAGTACGTTACACGAAGAGAATTCGCAAGAGGGTTGAAGGAAGTGGCGTTCCCAGTGTCTCTGCGGCAGTGTTATTTGCACCCCACCCCCTTCCCTGGCTATGACATTCCTTCCTCTCCTTACCATTCTCCATAAAAGAAATCTGCCTTTCACTAAGAGGAGGAAACATATAAGGTGAAGGATAAAGTCATATTTTACGATGAGATTTTGATTATCAAACTAGAGGTTTGCATTTTAAGATGCTTGTGAATAAGTTATGCAATGGAAATTTCTGTAGATATGAAAGGTGTCTCAGAGATTTTTCTCTCAGAGCTGTACTTTCAAACTGGGCCCTTTGGTCTTTTAGAAATGTGCTTCTAGCAGCCCTTGTGTTCTGATATCCCATCGGCCATTTCCCATCATCTTCTGTTCTGTTTCCCCTGTGACTTATAGTAAAGGCTTTGGAATCAGGGTTTTGTAGGGAAAAAGCAATAGCTAAAAGAACTTCAAAATATGACAGCTGGCATAGTGTTCAACTGCCCCCAACTAGAAAATTTGAGTAGCTCAAAGATCAGTTTCATTTGTGCTGGGTGCAACTGTAGTTTTCTTGATGTAGATGCTAAGTCACTTTCATTTTCTTTTTTTTCAAAATGTGGGTGCTTTTTTTGCTAAGGGCCTTCCTATTGTTTTCTTTCCCATGCCCTTACATGCCACATACCCTGAAGGATGGTGACTGACTTGTTTCACCAGCTTTGACAGTGGTAATTGGGAGTTGCCTTCTTCTCTTCCCATAGTTTTTTTTTGCCATACATGAAGAAAACATAGTCAGATTTTTGTCAAATGAGTAAAATAGTTCCTTTTTATTTTACTGAATGGCCAGTTTATTAGGCAAAAACCAGACATCTTTTTCTCCCATTGCAATAGGGGCTAGGCAGTAAGTCAGGTATTTGTATGCTATTGGCATGCATTGTGATTTATCAGTTGGGAGAGTTACAAAGATGAAGCTTTTTTCACACTTTTTCTGGTTAAAGTAGTCTTCTCTTGTCTATAATTGTTTCCAGGACTGGGAATGTAAGTAGTTTATCTTATTGATGTAAATGTGTGTAATTGCTCTTTACTATCTGAGCTGATGTTCAGAATAATACCTTTTCTTGGTAATGTTTTTGAAAATCACAAAAAAACAGAATTTTCTCAGATAATTAGTTATGATTTTGAACTGTAGGTCAATAGTTTATTACTCTGTAAATAAATCTGTATTAACTTTTCTCAAAAATTTTATATTACTTTGTTGTCTCCAAGACTTATGCAATAATTATTGATTTGTATATTCTTATCTTCACTTTCTACTACATCACTATGAAATTATACATATCAAGAACAGATTAGTATGATTAGACAAAATTAATATAGGTTAATCACATAAAATTTGTGAGCTGTCTTAGTTTTTGGTTATTTTGTAAAATCTGTCAATGGAAAGTAAGAAGGAATTGGTTCATACATTTCAATAAGTATTCATGTAAACCAGTGGTTCACATTGTTATTTATTAGAATTAATATTTTTTCTAAGTTTTAAACTAAAACTGCTCTCTATTGAGGACCTGATTAGGAATTCAATTATAATTTTTTTAAAGATGACAGAGAAAGAAGAGCTGGAATTTAGGCTATAATTATTTGTATAGGGCACTAGTTGAGTTAGAGGAGAAGAGATAAATACAGAATGAAGCAAAAATTGAGGATGAAAATCTAGTGAGCATCAAATTTAAAGGTGTTAGAAAAAGGACACAATGAAGGAAACTGTAAAAGGAGATCAGAAACTCAAGAAAACCATGAGATAGTGGAAGCATTTCTAGTCCCAGGAAAGTGAATCAAAAGTTCTTAGAAGTATTAAGTGCTTAGCAAAATGAGAACAGTTTCTAGGTTTCTGATAACTCTTGAAGAAATGGACATAGTAGATAGATGTTGTAACCTGAGGGAAGATTGAGGATTGCTGGAAGAATATTCAAGTATGGGAGGATAGGTAGAGTATTCAAATACGGGAAGGTACATAGCAAGGGAAAGAGTAAAGAATTGAGAGTGATAATTGATAGAAAGAGGTCAATGAGCTATTTCAGGGACAGGTTTAAGATGACAGGTGGAAAGGTTAGTATTAGAAAAAGTCAAGAGACTTCTCTTCCTTTAAAAAGGGAGGAAGAATTTCAGTATTGTTGAATATATAGACTTGGATTTTATTGAGAGTGGGGACCATATTCATTTTGATAATCTGAATATCTGGCATGCTTTTTTTTTTTGCATTCTTTCTGTAAATAGCAAAGCACCTATTGTGTGACTGGTACTGTTGTAGATGTTGAAAAGGTAGCGATGAATTCAATAGACCAGGTGTCTTGGAACTTACAGTCTTGTGGAAGAAAAAGACAATTGGTAATTTCTGTTAGTGATAAGTAGTAACTGTAAAGGAAATATGATCAATTTCCTATGAAGAGTATTTGTAGATAAGATATATTCAGTGACATGGTCAGACAAGGTCTCTTTGGAAGGTAAGACACAATGATGATGAGGCAGGTCTAGAAGAAGGTTTTAGGAAATTATGAAAGCCCTCAGGTGGAAGGAAACTTGTGTTCAAGTAACAAAAACATATCAAATCAATTATCAGCCAGTGTGTTGACTAACTTTTCATGGGGACCAAATACCTGATGTACACAGCATACAGAACAAAAAAATTTAGAGGATTTAGTCCTTGGTCAGTTGGGTCCAAAGCACAGACATCATGGTTGCTTATTTCATAGAGTAAAGCTGCTTAGTTCAAAGCAGCCAAAAAGCAAAGCAGGGAAATAGCGCAGAAAGGAAGGAGTCTAGAGATAGACCCAAGATCGAACTTCTGTGACCCAGGCAGACACTCCTACAATATGCTTTATTAATCCCCAAAGTGGCTCTGAAGCCAGCTGAGTTGACAGTCCACCTTAGCTATCAAAGCCAGTGTTTTTTGTTTTGTTTTTATTTTAGTTTTTTGAAACAGGGTCTTATTATGTAGTTCAGGCTGGCTTTGAATTCACTGTTATCTCAGCCTGGCCTCAAACTCTTGGTAATCCTCCGGCTTCAGCCTCTTGAGTGTTGTGATTGTACGTCTGCATCACTGGACCCTGTTTAAAGCCAGTATTGAGTGAATTAGTTACTATAGATTATCTTGTAGGTACAGGATTAAGGAGCTTAGGAGTCCAAGAGACTAATGGAGTGTCTGACTTTGACAGCATTCTAATAAAGTAGTTAAGGGGTTGTACTGTAGTACAGTACTGGAATGGTTCTGTTGTTTGCTAGCCATGTAACCTTGAGTACATTATGTAATTTCCATTCTTCAGTTTTTTTATATATAGAATCTTGATAATAATGATAGTAATAATGAGGGTTATTTTATAGAGTCAATGAATCAGTATATGTAAAGTGCTCATGTGTTATTACAAGGTAAGGGTTATTAAATAACTACGTTTGTTTATTGAGAAGGCGGGGCTTGAGGACTTAAAGAGAAGGCAAGGATCTTGCCCTTTACTCTTCTTTTTGGTTTCAAGGACTGAGTTGAGTAGGGGAAGAACTCATTTGTTAAGTGAACAAATAAATATGTTTTTGAATGAATGAGATGATCAGAATTGGAAAAATTCTATTGAAGGGATTGGACAGAAAAGGAATGTTTGATCTATTCTGAGTGTGAATGGTGTATTGCTGTGCTCTTGGGAAGCATTGTAACTCAGTGACTGAATGTTAGAGCTCTGGAAGTAGAAGACCTTAGTTCAAAATGCATTTTACCTCTTTTTATATGTTAATATCGGACAAGTTAATGAGATCTTTGTTGCTTGTAACATTACAGAATTACTTGATTTTTCCTGCATATTAAATGCCATTAAATGTTAGCTGTTATTATTAAAATCATGTTTTAAATTTCATTCAGACTACTATTATAAATGATCTAATTCAAAAGAAAAGTGGAGAAAACTTTTCACTGACTGATTCAGAATTAAAGTGAGACTAAGGAAAATAAGAAATTGAAGAATTGACAGTGTTTGACTATGATGGAAAGGGAAATGATGCCAGGAAGGAATTGGTGGACTGGAAAATAAAGATAAGTCAGGATCGGGCCGGAGATTTAGCTCAGTGGTTCCAGCGCCTGCCTCGCAAGTGCAAGATCCTGAGTTTGATCCTGGTAGCCACATACAATGCTGGGCATGGAGACTCACGCCCACCAGCCATCAATACCACATACCACAGTGCCGGGCGTGGTGGCTCACGCCTGTCATCCCAGCACTCGGGAGGCAGAGGCAGGAGGATTGCTGAGTTCAAGGCTTGCCTGGGCTCCATAGTGAGTTTAGGGCCAGCCTGAACTACAAAGCGAGACCCTGTCTCCAAAAAAAAAAAAAAAAGATAAGTCAGTATATCTGGGTCTTGCAATGGTAGAAGGATAATGCAGTGGAATAGTTAAGGAGATTATGACAAAATGGGGAATTGCTTTTCTTCTCCAAGTTAAACCCACTTAGTTCTTTTAGCTACTTTCTTTCTTGGAAGAAATGGTATGTGAACCCATTTTACGTGTATGCAATTGCAGAGGTAAAAGATTAAGTAGTCAGTTAACCCAGCAGATGTTTAGGGATTATTACTTAGCACCATCATTAATCTAAAGATCTATGAGTTGCAGTTTCCAGACTTGAGTGTGTTGTCTCTCTGAGGGTGAAAGAAAAGCAGGGACTTAAGACAGTTTTTTAAACCAAGTGACTAAGAAAGCATAATCCATTATGACAAAGGGATGGGAATCTGAGCCTGTTGAAATGCACAAACAGAGGTTAAAAAAAAAAGTACAGTTTGTATGTAGGTAATGGTGAGGTTTCTCTTAGAGGTGTCTGAGGAAGAGGAATAAAATAAAATAAAGGTGTCTGATAAAATAAAATAGAGGTGTCTGAGGAAGAGGAGTGGAAATTCATGGGAATTTGGAGTCTTTGGCCAAAGGGTAAATAAAAAATTAGATTTTATTCAGAACATACTGATCAGCCTTAATGGTTTTGAACTAAAAAGATATTATTGTAGTAATATGTTATAAAATAATGTGGGAATAAATTAATATATGTATATCTGTATTTGTGGGAGGTAAAATTTTCCCTGTGTAGCTGTTACGTCTGTGGAATCTCATATAGTGAATAAACACATATTAAGCCGAAGACTGTGTTGTTTGCATACTAATAAGGAGAATGTGAAATGAACTAGTTTCTCAGCTCAAAAGAAAAAAAAATCTTTTGGTTTCTCAAAAGAGAGTAATAATTAATTTGAAAATAGTTGCTTAAAAATCAGATTAGTTTCATTTTTTTTCTTAAAAATAGATTAAATATGCAGATTTTCTGGGAAGAGATCAGGGTGAGATATTGCATGATTTTGACTAGATCATACTACATTCCTTTTTGATGTTGTATTTTTTTATAAAGTTGGAATTTTAGTATTATAGCTTCTATGATACAAATCAAGCACCAGCAAAGACATGTGGAATAGCAAAAGAGAGTGACATTTTCATTTTGACTCCAAGGTTGAGAAGTTTTATAGTGCCCAGCAGGTACACATGTCCTACTATTAACTAACTGTCATTATTTAAAAATTAAATAAATTACTTTTCTTTCAATTTATGCATATTCCTTTTTCAAGTGGCTAAGTTATTAGCATATCATTCTTATTACATATTTCACTGTACTTAATAAATACTAATGTTAATATTCTGTTACTGTTTAATTCTTTTAGTTTATAAGTACATGGAAAAAATACCAATAATGGCTGTGCAGAGGTGCAGTAGAAGGCAACTCTGTCAATGCTAACCTAGCAACTGCTACTCTTACTAAATGTCCATCCTGACAACAGCAGAAACCAGTCATCCTTCAAGACCAGATAATTCTGATACCTTGGAAAGGACTGTGGTTCATTTTGACTAGATTTGGCACATATTCTGGGAATGCCACCAGCACAAGGATAACATTAGGCTAGGGACTACTTTTACAACAAAGAAAGATACATAGGATCCATTTGTCTCATCATACACCATACTACCCAGGAGCTGTTGATCCAGTAGATCAGTAAAAGTCTTATTTTTCCCTCCTGCTGTACTGGTGATTGAATCCAGGGCTGCTTTGACACTGAGCACTTTTTATTTTCAGGCCTTTTATTTTTGAGACAAGATTTCCCCACTTTGTCCACGCTGCTTCATGCTTGTTATTCTTCTGTCTCAGCTTCCCAGATAGCTGTGATTATAGGCACGAACTGCCCTACCTAGACATACTACATCCACTAATAAACCTGTATAGATACATCATAAGTTCACAGTTCACTATTAGTATTGTACATTATGTTAATTTGGACAAATATATGATGACATGTATCCATTGTTAGTATCACAGAGAATGTTTATACTGCTCTAAATGTATCCACATCTCCCAACCCCTAAACCCAAAGCAGCTGCTTGTTTGTTTTTCATTACTATCTCCATAGTTTTGCCTTTTGCAGAATGTTGGGAATCAAATATGTACTCCTTTCAGATTGGCTTCTTTGACTTAATAATATTCACTTAAAGCTCCTTATCTTTTTGTGGCTTTATAGCTTCTTTTTTTTTTTTTTTTTTTTGAGACAGGGTCTCGCTTTCGTAGTTCAGGCTGGCTCTGAGCTCACTATGTAGTCCAGACAAGCCTCGAACTCAGCAATCCTCCTGTCTCTGCCTCCTGAGTGCTGGGATTAAAGGTGTGAGCCACCACACCCGGCTATAGTTTATTTCTTTTAATGCAAAATAATCTTACATTTTCTGTATATATTATAGTTTATCTTACTGAAGGATTTCTTGATTGCTTCTAAATTTTAACACTTGAGGATAAAATTGCTATAAACATCCATGTGTAGATTTTGTGTGGTCCAAACAGTAGAATTATTGGATTATTTGTGAGGTATATTTTGTTTTTAGAAGACTGCCAAACTTGATTCAAAGTGGCTGTACCATTAATGAAGACCTCAACAGATCTTTGGCCCATTTTTTTAAAAGATTGACTTTATTGGTACATATTATATGTACATTATGATCACATTTTAACAATGAGAGTTTGTACCAATACTTGACATATCTTGGTTCTCATTTTTTCCCATTCCACTGCCCTCCTATTTTTTAATTGGATTTTTTATTCTGTTATTGTTGACCTTTGAGAATTTTTAGTATAATTTGGCTGACAGTATTTAATCAGATGTCTTAGCAAGAATTTATTCCAAACAGTGCCTTGTCTTCTCTTTCTTTCGATACTATCTTTTTTTTTTTTTTTTTCTTTTAAAGGCAGGGTCTCACTTTGTAGTTCAGGCTGGCCCTGGACTCATTCGAGGCTTTTCCTTTCTAGGAAAAGCAAGGAAAGGAACAAGCAAGGAAAGCCTTGAACTCAGCAATCCTCCTGCCTCTGCCTCCTGAGTGCTGGGTTTGCAGTCAAGAGCCACCATGCCCAGCACTGTGGTATGTGGTACTTATTGCTGGCGGGTGTGAGTCACCACACCCTGTATTGCTGTATGTGGTTACTAGGTATTAAATCAGGGACTTTGTGGTTCCTAAGCAGGCGCCAGAACCACTGAGCTAAATCTTCGGCCCTGATGCTTTCTTTTGTAAAGTAGAGGTTTTTAATTTTGATAAATTTGAGTTATTTCTTTCATTGACCATGCCTTCATACTGTGTCCAAAAACTCATTTTGACATCTATGGTCATCTCAGTTTTCTCCCATATAAACCTCCTATGAGTTTTACATTTTTTGTATTTTGCTTGTAAGAACTATTTCATTTTGTGATAATTCTCTTTTCTTTTTGTATTGAGGATCAAACTCAGGACCTGTGCTTCTAAGGCAGGAAACAGAACCACTGAGCTAAATCCCCGGCCCTTGTGGTAATTTTTATAAACAATATAAGATCTGTATCTAGACTCATTTTTTTTTCCTTTTGGGTGTGCACTTGTTACAGTACCACTCCTAAAAAAGACTTACCTTACAACACTACATTTATTGTATTGTTTTTGCACCTTTGTCATTTCTCAGTTGACTATATTTGTGTGGGTGTTATTTCTAGTCTCTATTCCTTTGATCTTTTTGTCTCATTCTGTTAATGCCACACAGCATTCATTACTGTAGCTTTTTTATAGTAAATTTGGATAGTGTCAGTCCTTTAACTCTGTTCTTTTCCTTCATTATTTTCGTGGTTGTCCCAGTGCTCTGCATCTCCTAAAAAACTGTAGAATCAGTTTGTTAGAATTCAAAAAAATAATTTGTGGAATGTTTATAGGGATTTCATTGGATTGACAAATTAAATTGGAAAGAACTAACATTTTGATAACATGCAGTCTTCTCAAGCATAAATATGGAATATTTCTCCAGTTCTTTGATTTCTTTAATCAGAGTTTTTCAGGCTTCTTCATATAGATCTTTCTTACTTCCTGACCTATATATCTTTCTTCCTTTTCTTGTTTTAATTGCATTAGCCCAGGCTTTCAGAATGATGTTGATAAAGAAGGGTGACCATACATCCTTGCATTGTTCTTGATGTTAGTGAGAAAATATCTAGTTTCTCACTATTATTATATTAGCAAAGTTGTACTCATTTTTTTGTTTTGTTTTTTGTAGGTATTCTTGATTGAGTTGAAGCAGTGCTCCTTGATTTCTAATTTACTGACAATTTTTATCATGAATAGTCGGTTGGGTTTTGTCAAATGCTTTTTCTGCATCTATTAAGATTTTCATGTGAGACTCATTGAGAGAGAAATTGGGGATTCAATCCCTTTCATAGTAGCATCCAATAAAATGAAATATCTAGGAATCAACCTAAAATAAAGGAGCTGAAAAACCTCTACTCTGAAAACTACAGCACTCTGAAAGAGATAGAAAAAGATATCAGAAAGTGGAAAGACATCCCTTGTTCTTGGCAGGAAAAACCAGCATCGTCAAAATGGCTATAGTTCCACAACTACTATAGAGATTCAATGCAATCCCAGTTGAAATCCCAACAGCATATTTCACAGATATAGATAAAATCATCCAAAAATTTATCTGGAACCACAAAAGACCTAGAATAGCAAAAGCAATTCTAAGCAACAGGGACACGGCAGGGGCATTACAGTCCCCAATTTGAAACTTTGCTATAAAGCCACTGTGATAAAAACTGCACGGTACTGTCAAAGTAACAGAACTGAGGATCACTGGAATAGATTAGAAGGTCCAGAAATACCTCCAGATACACTAAGCTACCTCATCTTTGACAGAGGAGCCAAATATCCTCAGTAGAGGAAAGATAGCCTCTTTAACAAATGGTGCTGAAAAACTGGGCTTTAACCTATGAAAGACTAATGCTAGACCTATCTCTTTGAACTGTGTAAAAAAATCAAAGTGGATTAGAGACCTCAATGTTAAAACAGAAACACTAGGGCCAGAGATTTAGCTCAGTGGTTCTGGTGCCTGCCTAGCAAGAGCAGTCCTTGGTAACCACACACAATAGTACTAGGCATGGTGACTCACGCCCACCAACAATCAGTATCACACACCACTGTGTTGGGAGTGGTGGCTCAGGCCTGTAATCCCAGCACTTGGGAGGCAGAAGCAAGAGGATTGCTGAGTTCAAGGCTTGCCTGGGCTACATAGTGAGCTCAGGGCCAGGCTGAATTACAAAGTGGGACCCTGTCGATAGGTAGATAGATAGATAGATAGATAGATAGATAGATAGATAGATAGATAGATAGATGGATGGATGGATGGATGGATGGATGGATGGATGGATGGATGGATAGATAGATAGATAGATAGATAGATAGATAGATAGATAGATAGATAGATAGATAGATAGATAGATGGAGAAACACAACTTGCAGCAAAACAGGTTAGGTAGACATTGCCTTAGGGAAAGACTTTATGAACAAAACCTCTATAGCATGAAATCTAGCAGAAGAAGTCAACAGATGGGATCTTTTCATTAAAAACCTTCTGCACAGCAAAGGAAACCACCAGCAGAGCAAAAAGATAACCAACAATATGGGAAAAAATCTTTCACCAGTTGTTTCTCAGACAAAGGTCTACTATCTAGAATATATAAAGAGCTTTAAAGAATCAGCCCCCCAAGTTTAAAGACCTAATTAAAAAATGGGCACCTGAAATGAACAGATAATTTTCATAGGAAGAAGTAAAAACCTGCCGAGAAGCATTTGAAGAAATGTTCAACATTGCTGATCATTTGAGAGATGCAGATGAAAACACCACTAAGATTTCATCTCACTCTATAAGAATGGCTGCTATCTTGAAATTAACCAGCAACAAATGCTGATGAGGTTTTGGAGAAAAAGGAACCCTTCTCCACTGTTGGTAGAAATGTAGACTGGTACAACCACTATGGAGGTCAGTGTGGAGATTCCTCAAAAAACTAGGATTAGAGGTCCCATTTGACCCTGCTCTTCCCCTGCTTGGAATATACACAAAAGAATTCATAGCACAGTGACATATGTGTATCCTTGTTTATAGCAGCTCAATTCATGATAGCTGAATCTTGGAAACAACCCAAATGCCCATTAACTAGAGATTGGATAAAGAAGATGTGGTTTTTCTATAAAATGAAGTATTACTCTGCCTTAAAGAATGATAAGTTTGAGTCCTTTATACTCAAATGGACATATCTTGAGGACCTACCCAAAAGTGAAATAAATAGGTCACAGATATCATATCTTTTCTCTGGTAGGAGAAACTGAAGATGTAAATGAGTTCTATAATGTAGGATGGATATTATGAAATAGAAAATATTCAAAGGGAGATTGGGTGGAGGGGTGAGTAAGGAGGGGGAAGAAAAAATGTGATGTAATGAAAAAGGAAACAAAGTTTTATATATATAGTGGGTGGGGGATTGTGACGTGACTAGGGGAATGGGAAAAATGAGAATTAAATTGTGTCATATACTGGTACAAATAAGACTGAGTGTGATCATGGTGTATATATACAGTGTACCAATCAAGACTCAAAAAAAGATTATCATATGATTTATAATTTTTAGTCTGTTAACATGATAGAGTATATTTTCACTTGGTTGTGGTATATAATTTTTTTAAATATTTTGTTTTTTGTATTTGTTAACCTTCTGGGGGGATTTTTAACATTTTTCATTTATAATAAGAGGTACTAGTATGTTGCCTTCTGTTCTGATAATGGCTTTTACTTAATTTTAGTATTAGGATTATGTTAGTTTCATAAAATGAAAAGTACTCATTCTGCTTCTGTCCTCTGTAAGAGATTGTAGAGAATTGATATACTCTTGTTCAGTTTGATACAGTTCACCAGTAAATTTTTTGGGCTATTTAAAAAAGCTCTTGATTCAGTTTTTTAAAAAAGTTACAGATAATTTACTCTGTTTCTCATGAGTTTTGGCCATTGTCTTTTTTTTTTTTTTTTCCTGAGACAGGGTATCGCTTTGTAGTTCAGGCTGGTGCTGAGCTCACTATATAGCCCAGGCAAGCCTCGAACTCAGCAATCCTCCTGTCTCTGCCTCCCGAGTGCTGGGATTACAGGCGTGAGCCACCATGCCTGGCTTGGCCATTGTCTTTTAAGGAATTGATCCATCATCTAGATTTTAAAATTTGTTGCCATAGAATGTACAGCTTTATTTTACTTTTTATGTTCATAGATTATGTACCCTTGTCTCTTCTTTACTTTCTGATTGTTTTCATCCTTAATCTTATTATTTTTTTTTTCTTTTGAGACAGAGTCTCGCTTTGTAGTTCAGGCTGGCCCTGAGCTTACTATGTAGCCAAGCAAGCCTCAAACTCAGCAATCCTCCTCCCTCTGCCTCCCGAGTGCTGGGATTACAGGCGTGAGCCACCACGCCCGGCTTTCATCCTTAACCTTGTTTTTTCTTGTCTTTTCATCATTCTAGGTAGCACTTGTCAGTTTTGTTTATAACTTCGAAGTGCCAAATTTTGACTTTGTTATTTCCTATTATTGACTTATTTTCTTTTTTATTCACTTTGATCGTTATAATTTACTTCTTTTTAAATTATATTTTATCTTTATTGGTACATTGTATACACACATCATGATCACACTCAGTATTGGGAATTTACCAGTATATGACACCATTGAATTCTCATTTTTTCCTGTTCCCCTAACCACCCCACAACTATAATTTACTTCTTTTTACATTGAGCTTTCTTTGTTCTTTGTCCTAATTTTGTAAGATAGAACCTTAAGTCACTGATTTTAGATTTTTCTCTTCTCATGTAAATATTTAAAGCTATTAATTTCAGTTCAGTACTACTTCAGTGCATTCCACACATTTTAATTTTTGTATATTTATGATTTAGTACAAATTACTTTCAAATATTTGTTGTAGCTTTATCTTTGAGATACCTATTGTTTAGAATTATTTTTGTTTTCTGATATGAAATATTTTCTTATATATATTATTTTTATTACTTCCCAATTCTCACTTTATATGGTTTTACTCTTAACATTCATTAAGATACTGAGATCTCTTTTATTCAGAGTAAATTCTCTGTTGGTGATTATACCGTATACACTGAAATGTGTGTTCTGCCTCTTTGGATGTAGGCTTAATGTTAGATTATAATGTTGTTTAGATATTTTGTGTCTGTATTCATTTTTGTCTAGCTTTATCAGTTGCTGTAGAGGTATATTAAAAATAGTTCACTTTAATTGTGGATTTGTGTTTGACCTTTTAATTTTGCCAGTTTTGGTTTCATACATCATGAGAATGTTATTCGGTACATATATACTTATAATTGTTAATTCTTGATGTATTCTTTCATTGTTATGAGAACTCTTTGTCTCTAATACTTTTTAGGATCGATTTATTTTTCTGGCATTAAAATAACCTCTCAAGATTTATGTTTATTATTTGCACATTAAGTTTTCTCTATGCATTTCTTCTTTCACCTGTTTGTGTCATTACTTTTAGAGTTTTTCTCCTGTGAATAGCATATACAGGATTTTACTTCATTCCTTTTTTTTTTTTTTTTTTTGAGACAGGGTCTCACTTTGTAGTTCATTAATTGTCATTGAATGCATATAAAACATATAGTTTGGTTAATGGATATAATTAAACATTATTTTTTATATTTCTTAAAACGTTAAAAAAAAAGAGGGTAAGTGATTGCAGGTAGGACATTCCTGATTTAGATTATTAATGTTTAATGTATGTAATTAGTAATATAAGTGGGTTTAAAATTGCCATTTTCTTGGTATCTTTTTACTTCTTTGTACTCTTTTTCCACCGCTTTTTGGATTTTTTTGTTTATTGGTTTAGTGTCTGTTGTCCTTTTTGTCTGTGTTTACTTACATAAAATTTTTTTGGTCCATGTGAATACTGTTTCTGATCCTTTTTTTTTTTTTTTTTTTTTTTTTTTTTTTTTTTTTTTTTTTTTTTTTTTTTTTTTTTTTTTTTTTTTTTTTTTTTTTTTTTTTTTTTTTTTTTTTTTTTTTTTTTTTTTTTTTTTTTTTTTTGAGACAGAGTCTCACTTTGTAGTTCAGGCTGGCACTGAGCTCACTATGTAGCCCAGGCAAGCTTGAACTCAGCAATCCTCCTGTCTCTGCCTCCCAAGTGCTGGGATTACAGGCATGAGCTACCACGCCCGGCACTGTAGTATGCGGTATTAATTGTTGGTGGGCATGAGTCTCCATGCCCAGCATCATATGGGGTTACCGGGGATCTAACTCAGGACCCTGCACTTGCGAGGCAGGTGCCAGAACCACAGAGCTAACCCTCCATCCCCTGAACCTTTTTTTAAAATTGAGTTTATTGGTACATTTTAAGTAGAACTTATGATCACATTCTTTTTTTTTTTTTTTTTTTTGAGACAGGGTCTCACTTTATAGTTCAGGCTGGCTCTCAGCTCACTATGTAGCCCAGGCAATCCCCAAACTAAGCAATCCTCCTGCCTCTGCCTCCCGAGTGCTGGGATGACAGGCGTGAGCCACCACGCCTGGCACTGTGGTATGTGGTATTAATTGCTGGTGGGCATGAGTCACCATGCCCAGCACTGTATGTGGTTACCAGGGATCCAACTCAGGACCTTCGTTTGAGAGGCAGGTGCCGGAACCACTGAGCTAAATCTCTGGCCCCCTTTATATAATCTTGATTCTTATTTTTTCCCATTCCCATGCCCTCCCTTCAACTTCTCCTCCCGTATACATTAGTTTTGTTTCCTTTTTGCTTTCTTCAGTTTTTTTCTTTCCTTCCTTTTTTTCTCACCCCCTCAGCTCCCCTTTCACTCTAAACATTTTCTTCCAGTTTCACAATATCTCTTACATCTTTTGGTCCTCATTTACAGTTTCAGTTTCTTATACTAGAGAAATGATTTGGTATTTACACAGGTCCTATTTATTACACTTATGACTATGGCCTCAAGGTGCATACATTTAGCTATAAATGCTTTTCTCTGTGGTTGAGTAGTGCTCCATTTTATTTTATTTTTTAAAATTTTTTTTATTTTTTTAATTGAATTCTTTATTGGTACAATTTATATACATCTCAAAATCACGTATAACATTGGGGAATTCGTACCAGCATATGACACAAGTTAATTCTCATTTATTCCCATATCCCTACCCACCCACCCCTCCTCACCCCCTTTATACATGCTTTTATTTTCTTTCTGTATCATATTTATTCCTTCCCCTCATCACATTCCCACACCAAGTTTCCTATAGAAATTTTCCACTCTATAAAAGCTGTCCTACTTTCTAGAGCTCATTTGCATCTACAGGTGCTCCATTTTATTTAAAAAAATTATACACTCAGCATTGATGGGCTTTTAGGCTATTGCCAAGATTTGGCTACTGCAAAATGTGCTGCTATAAACATGGGTAAACATATGTCACTGTGGTATGATGCTTTTAATTCTTTTGAGAACATAGCTTGCAGAGAAATAGCAGGGTCAAATAGGACCTCTAATCTCAGTGTTTTGAAGAATCTCCAAACTTATCTCCACAGTGGCTGCACCAGTCTACATTCCCACCAACAGTGGAAAAATATTCCTTTCTCCCCACAGCCTTGCCAGCATATGTTATTGCTTGATTTCTTGATAGCCATACTTTCTGCATTGAGATGGAGTCTCAGTGTTATTTTCATCTGCATCTCTCAAATGACCAGTGATGTTGAACATTTTTTTCAAGTGTTTATTTACTGCTTGTATATCTTTATCTGAAAAATATCCATTCATCTAAGGTGCCCATTCTTGAATTAGTCTTTAAGTTTGGAGGGAATGATTTTTTTAAAGTTCTTTATATATTCTAGGTAGTAGTCCTTTGAGGAACAGCTGATAAAATATTTTCCCACATTTTAGGCTGTCTTTTTGGTCTGTTGGTGGTGTTTCTTGCTGTGCAAAAGCTTCTTAACACAGTAAGACCCTAGTGGTACCTCAACCTTGTAAAGGAGCTAAATGCCCTCACTGAAGGAAAAGTAGCCTATATAAAAATGGTACTGGAAAAACTGCGTTTCAACATGGCAAAGATTTAAACTGTAGCTACATCTTTTTACCACGCACTAAACTGAAATCGAAAGGAATTAAAGATCTAAATATTAAAACAAACCCTAAACTTGCTTGAACTTTTTTTAATTGAATTCTTTATTGGTACAATTTATATACATCTTACAATCACATATAACATTGGGAAATCTGTACCAGTATATGACACAGGTTAACTGTCATTTTTACCCATATCCCTACCCAGCTACCCCTCCCCACCCCCTATATACATGCTCTTTTATTTTCTTTATGAATCATATTTATTCCTTCCCCTCATTACATTCCCACACCAAATTTCCTATGGAAATTTCCTATTCTACAAAAACTATCATACTTTCTAGAGCTCATTTGCATCTATAGGTGCTCATATCAAAGAGAAGATCTGGTATTTGCCTATCTGTGATCTATTTATTTCACTTATTAGTGTATCCTCCAGTTGTCCCCATTTGCACATAAATGAATCAATCTTGTTATTCTTTGTGGCAGAATAATACTCCATTTTTAAAAAACCACATCTTCTTTATCCACTCTCCAGTTGATGGACATTTGGGTTGTTTCCAAGATTGAGCTATCACGAACTTAGCTGCTATGACCAAGGGCGTACATCTGTCTTTCCAATGTGGTTTTTAAAATTCTTTTGGGTATATTCCTAGCAGGGGCATAGCAGGGTCAAATGGGACCCCTAGTCCTAGTTTTCTGAGAAACCTCCACACAGATCTCCACAATGGTTGCACAAGTCTGCAATCCCACCAACAGTGGAGAAGGTTCCTTTCTCCCCACAGCCACACCAGCATTTATCGTTGGTTAATTTTGTAATTGTAGAAATTCTTTGTAGAGTGAGAAGAAATCTCTTTTATTTGCATCTCTAGAATGACCAGTGATGTTGAACATTTCTTCATATGCTTCTTGGCTGCTTTGACTTCTGCCTCTGAGAAGTGTCTGTCCATTTCAGATGCCCATTTTTGAATTGGGTCTTTAAACTTGGGGAGGCTGATCTGTTTAAGTTCTCTATATATTGTACATAATAGACCTTTGTCTGATACACAGCTAGTGAAGACTTTTTTCCCATGTTGTTGGTTGTCTTTTAGCAGTGCCAGTGACTTCTTTTGCTGTGCAGAAGCTTTCCAGTAGGATGAGATCCCATTTGTTGATTCTTTCTGCTAGTTCTTGTGCTATAGAAATTTTATTCATAAAGTCTCTGCCTAAGCCAATGTCCCCAAGAGTTTTGCCTAACCTGTTTTCCAGCAGGCTTATTGTTTCTGTTTTAATGTTTAAGTCTCATATCCATTGTGAATTTAGTTTTGTGCATGGTGAAAGAGATCAGTCTAGCTTTAGTTTTTGGCCTGTTAAAGCCCAGTTTTTCCAGCACCATTTGTTAAAGAGGCTGTCTTTCCTCCATTGGGGGTGTTTGGCTCCTTTGTGAAAGATAAGGTGGCTTAGTGTATCTGGGATTGTTTCTGGATCTTCTAATCTATTCCACTGGTCCTCAGGTCTGTTACTTTGCCAGTACCATGCAGTTTTTATCTTTATAGTAGAGTTTTAAATTGGGGATTGTAATAAACCCTGCCATGTCGTGGTTGCTTAGAATTGCTTTTGCTATTCTAGGTTTCTTGTGTTTCCAGATGAAGTTTTGTATTATTTTCTCTAGCTCTGTGAAGTATAGCATTGGAATTTCAATTGGAATTGCATTGAATCTGTATATTCCACTCTATAAAAGCTGTCCTACTTTCTAGAACTCATTTGCATCTACAGGTGTTCATGCCAAAGAGAAGATTCGGGAATTGTCTATCTGTGATCTATTGATTTCACTTATTAGTATATCCTCCAGGTGTCTCCATTTGCACCTAAATGGATCGATCTTGTCATTCTTTATGGCAGAGTAATACTCCATTTTGTAAAAAACCCACATCTTCTTTATCCACTCTCCAGTTGATGGACACTCTGGACTCTGAGTATAGCCATTTTGACAATGTTGGTTCTCCCTACCCAGGAACAAGGCATCTGATCTCCTTTTCTACCTCTTTTTTCAGAGTCCTATAGTTTTCAGAGTAGAGGTCTTTCACTTCCTTTGTTAGGTTGATTCCTAGATGTTTCATTTTTCTGGGTGCTACTGTGAAAGGGATTGACTCCCCAATTTCTCTTTCAGTGAGTCTATTGTTTGTGTAGACAAAGGCTGTTAATTTTTGAGTATTAACCTTGTATCCAGCAACACTACTAAATTTGGTAATTAAGTCTAGCAGTCTTTTGGTTGAGTTTTTGGAATCCTCTAGATAGAATATCATATCATCAGCAAATAATGACAGTTTAACTTCTCCCTTTCCTATCTTTGTTCCTTTTATATCTTTGTCCTGCCTGATTGCTATGGCTAATGTTTCCAGCACTATATTGAACAAGAGTGGTGACAGAGGGCATCGTTGTCTCATTCCTGATCTTAGTGTAAAAGGTTTCAGTTTTTGCCCATTAAGTATGATGCTGGCTGTTGGTTTCTCATAAATAGCTTGTATTAAATTGAGATAAAGTCCATGATTCCCATTCTCTGTAGGGTTTTGATCGTAAAGGGTGTTGGATTTTTGTCAAATGCTTTTTCTGCATCGATTGAAATAATCATGGTTTTTGTCCTTGAGTCTGTTAATATAGTGTATTACATTGATTGATTTACGTATGTTGAATCAGCCTTACATCCCTGGGATAAATCCAACTTGATCAGTGTGTATGATGTTCTTGATAACTCTCTGTATTCTGTTTGCAAGTATCTTATTGAGGATTTTTGCATTAATGTTCATTAGAGAGATTGGCCTGTGGTTTTGTTTTTTGGTGGGATCTTTCCCTGCCTTTGGAATCAAGGTGATGGTTGCTTCAAGGAATGATTTGGGGAGTACTGCTTCCCTTTCGATTTCATTAAAGAGATTGAGAAGTACTGGTATTAACTCTTCTTTAAAATTTTGTAGAATTCAGCAGTGAAGCTGTCATGACCAGGGCTTTTCTTTGTTGGTAAGTTTCTTATTACATTTTCAATTTCCCAGATTGATATCAGATTGTTTAACATTTTTATATCCTCTTCATTCAGCTTTGGAAGTTCATATGTGTCTAGGAATCTATCCATTTCTTCTGGATTTTCCATCTTGGAGTACAGATATTCAAAGTATGTGTTTATATTATCCTTTGCACTTCTGGATCTGTGCTGATTTCCCCATTTTCATTCCTTATAGCATGGATTTGAGCCTTTTCCTTCCTTTGTTTGATAAGGTTGGCTAAGGGTCTGTCTATTTTATTTATCCTTTCAAAGAATCAACTCTTTGATTCATTGATTCTTTGTATTGTTCTCTTTGCCTCCATTGCATTAATTTCTGCTTTGATCCTTATAATTTCCTTTGTAGTATGTGCTTTGGTTTGTTTTGCTCCTCTTTTTCTAATTGTCTGAGGTTCATCATTAGATAGTTTATTTCAGTTTGCTCTATTTTCCGAGTGTAGGCATCCACTGCTATGAATTTCCCTCACAGAACCGCTTTCATTGTGTCCCATAGATTCCTGTATGTTGTGCTGGGGTTGTCGTTTAGTTGTAGAAACTGTTTAATTTCTTCTTTAATTTCGTTTGTGTCCCATTGGTTGGTCAACAGAGTGTTGTTCAATTTCCATGTGTTTGTGAGGATCTTGGAATTTCTTTTGCTATTCAGCTCCAGTTTCAAGGCACTATGGTCTGATAGTATGCAGGGGATAACTTGGATTCCTTTGCATTTACTTAAGCCTGTTCTATGGACTAGAATGTGATCTATTTTGGAGAATGATCCATGAGCAGCTGAGA
>PVIC010017988.1:0-32120 GCA_004025085.1 Thryonomys swinderianus
TTGCCTAGCATGTGTAAGGCCCTGGGTTCAATCTCTAGCACTGAGTGGGAAGAGGGGAAGACAAACAGATAGACATTTTAAGAAGAATAACAATGAACTAACTGAATAAAAGCTGGCATAGCTATTTTGATATCAGAAAATGTGACTGAAATAAATGGGTCCCTACATAATCATCAGTGTTTCTATTTTCCAGGAAGTATGCACTTCTAAACTGTGATGTACTTGTAACACAGCTTCAAATTATATAATGCAAAAAATTACAGAATGACAAAAAAATTCATAAATCTTACATGTTGTGACACAGTCTAACATAGGTTTTTGGTTAACAGAACAGCTGACTAAAATACTAATAGAGGATTATCCAAACAACACCATTACCTCAGTCAGACTGCTTATATATAAAGCATAGTACCAATAAGTGATTATTTTTTCCCAAACTTTTTATTGGTATTTTATTGGTACATTATATATATACACATCACAATTACACTCCACATTGAGAATGTGTATCCGTATGTGACACAACATAATTCTCATTTTCTTCTTCCTCTACCTAACCTACCACCCCCAACCCCTATACACACAAGCTGTGTTTCCTTTCTTTTACCACCACATTTTTCTTTCCTCATTATTTACCCCTAAACCCCATTTCCCTTTGAATATTTACTATTTCACAATTTCAACCATGCATTTTAGAACACAATTACAACTTCAGTTTCTCATACCAGAGAAAAGATACGATATTTACATATCTTGACCTATTTATTTCATTTATGAGTATGGTCTGAAGGTATGTCCATTTGAGTATAAATGATTCAATCTCAATCATTCTTTATTGCAGAGTAATACTCCATTTTAGTTTTTAAAAGCACACACATCTTAAAAAAAAAAACACACACACATCTTTATCCAGTCTAGAATTGATGGGTATTTCAGTTGTTTCCATGATTTAGCTATCACAAACTGAGCTGCTATAAACATGGGTGCACATACGTTGCTGTGATATGAATCCTGTAATTCTTTTGTATATATCCCCAGCAGCAGAATGGCAGAATCAAATGGAACCTCTAATCCTAGTTTTTTGAGGAATCTCCATAATGCTTGTACTAGTCTACATTCCTACCAACAGGGGAGAAGGGTTCCTTTTTCTCCACAAACTCACCACCATTTGTTGCTGGCTAATTTCAAAATAGCCATTCTTTCTGCAGTGAGAAGAAATCTCAGTGTTGTTTTCATCTGAATCTCTCAAATGGCCACTGACATTGAGCATTTCTTCATATACTTTTTTTTTTTTTTTTGAGACAGGGTCCTGCTTTGTAGCTCAGGCTGGCCCTGAGCTCACTATGTAGCCCAGGCAAGCCTGGAACTCAGCAATCCTCCTGCCTTTGCTTCCTGAGTGCTGGGAATACCGGTGTGAGCCACCACTCCCGGCACTGTGGTATGTGACATTGATTGCTGGTGGGCATGAGTCACCACATCCAGTATTGTTGTATGTGGTTACCAGGATTGAACCAGGGACCTTGTGCCTGCTAGGCAGGTGCTGGAACCACTGAGCTAAATCTCCAGCCCTTTTCATATACTTCTTAGCTGCTTTTACATCTTCCTCTGAAAAGTATCTGTTCATTTCAGATGCCCATTTTTTAATTGTGTCTTTAAATTTGGGGGGGACTGACTTTTTAAGCTCTTTATATATTCTAGATAGTAGCTCTTTGAGGAATTACTGGTAAAGATTTTTTCCCATATTATTGGTTGCCTTTTTGCTCTGCTGGTGGTGTCTTTTGCTGTACAGAAGTGTTTTTAATAAGATGAGATTCCATTTGTTGATTAGTTCAGCTAGTTCTTGTGCTATAAAGGTTTTGTTCATAAAGTCTTTCCCTAAGCCAATGTCTCCAAGAGTTTTACCTAACCTGTTTTGCAGCAGCTTTTAGAGTTTCTGTGTTAATATTTAGCTCTGTCATCCACTTTGATTTTAGTTAAGTACACAGTGAAAGAGTTGGATCTAGCTTCAGTCTTTGGCAGGTTAAAGCCCAGTTTTTCCAGCAGCATTTGTTACAGAGGCTGTCTTTCCTCCACTGAGGATGTTTGGCTCCTTTGTCAAAAATGAGGTGACTTAGTGTATCTCGTGTTGTTTCTGGATCTTCTAATCTATTCCTCTGATCCTCAGGTCTGTTTCTTTGCCAGTACCATGTAGTTTTTATCACAGTGGCTTTGTAATAAAGTTTCAAGTTGGGGAAAGTGATACCCCCCGCCATGTCCTTGTTTCCTAGAAGTGCTTTTGCTATCCTAGGTCTCTTGTGGTTCCAGATGAATTTTTGGATGATTTTCTCTAGATCTGTGAAATATGCTGTTGGGATTTAAATCTATATAGTAGTTGTGGGAGTAAAGTTATTCTGACAATGTTGATTCTTCCTATCCAGGAACAAGGGATGTCTTTCCATTTTCTGATATCCTCTTCAATCTCCTTTTTCAGAGTGTTGTAATTTTCAGAGTAAAGGTCCTTTACCTCCTTTGTTAGATTGACTCCTAGATATTTCATTTTTTTCTTGGTGCTATTGTAAAAGGGACTGAGTCCCCAATTTCTTTCTCTATCAATATATTATTTATGTATAAAAATGTGGTTCATTTTTGAGCATTGACCTTGTATCCAGCTACACTACTAAATTTGGTAATTAAGTCTAGCAGTCTTTTGGTTGACTTTTTAGGATCCTCTAGATAGAGTATCGTATCATCAGCAAATAATGACAGTTGAACTTCTTCCTTTCCTATCTTTATTCCTTTTATTTCTTTGTCTTGCCTGATTGCTCTGGCTAATGTTTCCAGCACTATGTTGAACAAGAGTGGTGACAGTGGGCATCCTTGTCTCATTCCTGATCTTAGTGTAAAAGGTTTCAGTTTTTGCCCATTTAGTATGATGCTGGCTGTTGGTTTCTCGTAAATAGCTTGTATTAAATTGAGATAAAGTCCATCTATTCCGAATATCTGCAGGGTTTTGATCATGAATGGGTGTTGGATTTTGTCAAATGCTTTTTCTGCATCTGTTGAGATGATCATATGGTTTTTGTCCTTAAGTCTGTTAATATAGTGTAGTACATTTATTGGTTTACATATGTTAAACCAGCCTTGCATCCCTGGGATAAATCCGACTTGATCGGGGTGTATGATTTTCTTGATAACTCTCTGTATTCTGTTTGCCAGTATTTTATTGAGGATTTTTGCTTCAATGTTCATTAGAGAGATTGGCCTGTAGTTTTCTTTTTTGGTGGGATCTTTCTCTGCTTTTGGAATCAAGGTAATGGTTGCTTCAAGGAATGATTTGGGGAGTACTGCTTCCCTTTTGATTTCATTAAAAAGATTGAGAAGTAGTGGCATTAACTCTTCTTTAATAATTTTGTAGAATTCTGCAGTAAAGCCATCAGGACCAGGGCTTTTCTTTGTTGGTAGGTTTTCTATTACATTTTCAATTTCACAGATTGCTATCGGGATGTTAAACATTACATCCTCTTCGTTCAGCTTTGGAAGTTCATATGTGTCTAGGAATCTATCCATTTCTTCTACTTTTTCCATCTTATTGGAGTACAAATTTTCAAAGTACATGCTTATTATCCTCTGGACTTCCATTGGATCAGTGATGATTTCCCCTCTTTTATTCTTAACAGCATGGATTTGAGCCTTTTCTTTTCTTTGATAAGGTTAGCTAGGGGTCTGTTAATTTTGTTAATCTTTTCGAAGAACCAACTCTTGGATTCATTGATTTTTTTTTGTATGGTTCTTTTAGTCTCCATTGAATTAAGTTTTGCCCTGATTTTTATAATTTCCTCCCTAGTACAAGCTTAGGGTTTGTTTTGCTCCTCTTTTTCTAGTAGCTTGAGATTTAGCATTAGTTGTTTATTTGAGCCTGCTCTATTTTCCTGGTGTAGGCATTTACTGCTATAATTTTCCCCATAGAACTGCTTTCATTGTATCCCATAAATTCCTGTAAGTTGTACTGGGATTATCATTTCATTATAAAAAAAACTGTTCAGTTTCTTTCCTAATTTCTTCTGTGACCCATTGCTTGGTCAGCAGAGTATTATTCAATTTCCATGTGTTTGTGACAGTCTTGGGATTTCTTTTGCTATTCAGCTCCAATTTCAAAGCTATGGTCTGATAGTATACAGGAGATAACTTCAATTCCTTTGCACTTACTTAAATATGTTCTATGAACTAGTATGTGGTCTATTTTGGAGAATGACCCATGGGCAGCTGAGAAGAATGTGTATTCTGATTTTGTCAGATGAAATACTCTGTAGTCATCTATTAAGTCCACTTGTTCAAAGATTTGGTTCACCTCAAGTATTTCATTATTGATTTTTTTGTCCAGTTGATCTGTCTAGTTGTGACAGTGGGGTATTGAAGTCACCAACTACTATTATATTAGTGCTTATCAGGGTTTTCATATCTGTTAATATTTGTTTTATACAGTTGGGTGCATTGAAATTTGGTGCATAAATATTTATGAATGTCATCTCTTTCTCTTGGATTGTTCCCTATAAAAGGATGTAGTGTCCTTCTTTGTCTCTCCTAATCAATTTTGGGAAGGAAGGGATGAATGTTGGTTGCCTTGACCACAAAAGTTAGATTGTATATAGCCAACTTCCTCACATTCTTGCAAGGCCTTGTGGCGTCCCACCCTCCTCCCTCAGAGAACTCCAGCCAATCAGCTTCATCTCTGTGTTCCTCTTGTTAAAACCTCACTGGACCTCTACTTGGGCCAGGTGAAAGGGGCTATTGCCTTCTTAAATATCTGTCCCAGACTATACTGAGTTTTATCATGTGTCCAGTGAACAAAGACGACTTGAAAAGCAAGCATAACCCCAAAGAGAAAACACCAGGGCTTTCTATTTTCAAAGGTCTTTCCATCGCAACCATTAATTTTAGATGGGTAATTTGGCAAACAGCTGGCTTCTGTTAGCTTCCCATCTAGCAGAGAAGCAGATTATGGGTGATAGGGGAAGCATGGAGGGCAACAGAGAAGTTAAAGCTCACATTAAGGCCACAAGTGCAGGTCAAAGACAGAGCAGATAACCAATCATGGGCCATTACTATTGTCTCCTCTGCTCCCTACTGTTCAATTGTTGTGATTTTCTCTCCTTATTTATGGAAGTCTCCCGTGGAAGTGCAGCATCTCTCTCACACATAATTTGAAGGGGGTCCCGAGTTTGGTCAATTATATTAGAAATATACCTAAAATTGATACCTTTTCTCTGTTCCTGTGACTGCAGTCCTAATTTAGGAGTGTCCTAATTTAGGGACACTCATCCTTGGTCTGGATACTTTTCATACTTCTCTCAATGCTCCTGACTTTTCTCCACTCTATTTCTCCCTTATATTACTATCAAAACTACTTTTACACTCATAACAACTGAAGTTTAATTTCCTTCAGCAATTTTGCGTTACCTTTTTAGTAAAGTTCTGCCTAAGATAGAATTCAAGGTCCTCTACACAGTAAATTCAAATTAGCTTTTCAGTCTTGTTCTGCACCAGCCACCCCACCTTGTGTTTCAGTGACGTCCCATGTACCTACAGGTCTTTGCTTGGCCTTTTACCTCCATGACATTATCTTTTTTGACATGGCAAAGTCTTTTTTCAAGTCTTCCATTTTCTCTGTAAAGTTTATTCTAATCCCTCCACATCTTCCCCACCTACCACACCCCATGTCCTATACTTACAATAGCACATTCAGCATTCCATTGTAATGTTTATATAACTCTGCTTTATCTTTAATCCCTAGAACCTAGCACAGAGCTCAGTGAGAGTTCAAGAACTGTTGATTGCATAAATTAAACAAGTAACCAAATAAATAAATATAATGCTACTCATGTGTAGTGATATTCAGGTTTACACCTACGTTTGAGTCCATAAAGTTTTTCTGAACAAAAATTAAGATACATGGTCTGAAAATGGAGATAATTTAAACATTGAGAAAAATCCTAGGAATTACATGTTGTGCTGCACCATGCTTGTGTCCCACATTTCAGGACTAATATTGCCAATATTCCCTTCCTCTACCTAAACCCAGTGATATTTCAAATGAGATTTATCTGTTGTCAACTCAAGAAAATAAATTGCCCTTATATTGCTTTTCAAATATCTACTTGGGTCAGGAAACCATAACCCTTTCTGCTTCTATTGATAGACTGTGGGTCTAAAGCCAAGTTTGGCCTGGAACTAATCCTGTTTTTTCTGTTTTATTCTAAGTTTTCAATCAAGTACATTGGGAGAACCCAATACTAGTGTATCCCTAGCCTTAGGCTGGTAGCTACTGTTAATAAAGTTTAACTGGTTAATTTCTTACTACATATCAAATACTAGGTTAAGAACCTCAGATGTGTTCTCTGTCTGTTTTTGGTTGTTTTTATACTGGGACTTGAACTCAAGGACTCACACTTGCCAGGTAGGCTCTGCACCACTGAGCTACATTCCCAGCCTGATGTGTCCTCTCTTTTAATTCTCACAACTACCCTCTGCAAAGGATTATTATGTCAATACCATAGGTGAGAAGACTAACACTAAAAAAGATTAAATTATCCAAGCCCTTACCCTGTTAATAAGAAGCAAAGCCAAACTTTGAACCTAATACTAAAAAACTCAGATATCTGTGCTCTTAACAACAAGCAGTTTAGAGTCTATCTGGGGAAAGAAGACATCCTCATCATAAATTGCTGGAAAACAGTAAAGTGCCAAAATATGGCTCCTTAAATCACAAATTATGATGGTTCCCTTGAGTCAGATTTAGATTTGATTTTCTGCACCTTGAGAGATATGCAGCAGGAAAAGGCTTAACTTTTCAACAATATAGAAATTTACAAGGGCCCCAAGTTGTAGACAATCAATAAATTGAATGATTGAAAGCATAGGTTGGGAAGAAAACTTGTGGGAAAATGACTCTAGAGCTAGTAACTTGTTTTAGACAAATATTCTTCAGTTCACAGAGCAGTTTCATATCTATCATGTCACATCTGCTTCACCAAAATCCTGTGAAATACAAATTATGTCTCTTGTAGAAGTGAGGACAAAGCATCAATTGAGTAGTTGGTCTTTATCACTGGGTGGTCAATGTGTGGATTTTTCCTTCCTAGAGCCTACATTTTCTGCTGTACCTTGATGTCACTCAGGACTTGAGCCAATGAGCCCCCATACTGGCTACTTTTCATGAGTTTTCTTCTGCTCTCCTGCTGATGTCCTTCCCACCAGTCCAACTGGTACTTCACCAACTGCCACAGAGGTTTCCAGTAGCACATTCCACTCATCCAACCCTTCTGCCTCTAAAGAATCAGAATTCACTGGTTGTAGGGAGCAGAGAATCAGACACACTCATGAGACCTAAGGCTTCTAAAACTCACCACTATCCCTTGTCCTCTGCAGCAGTGTTTACATCATAGAATAAGGGAGAGCTGATCGTTGAGTGACTTTCTGAGCCACTCGGATGAGATAGAACTGGAAACAAGAAAAATACTGAAATTTCTGGAACTCTGTTTTTTTGTTTGGTTTTGTTTTGTTTTTTTGAGACAGGGTCTCGCTTTGTAGTTCAGGCTGGCTCTGAGCTCACTATGTAGCCCAGGCAAGCCTCGAACTCAGCAATCCTCCTGTCTTTGCCTCCCGAGTGCTGGGATGACAGGCATGAGCCACCACACCCAGCACTATTTCTGGAACTCTGACTCTGAGTATTTTGTTGCTTTTTTCCTGGACTCCAGGAGATGTGAGTTATGGTTTGACAGAGAAGTTGTCTGCATTTTGTTCATGTTCAGAGACTTGGCCAAAAGAGTCAAAGCTGCCAGCTTAAGAAGTAGAGCTGTAATGTCTTAGGCCATTCTGTAAGGGAGACTCTGGTCCAAACTCAGAAGACCAGAAAACTTGTAAAAAACCAGGACCGGGAAATATCTGCTAGGAAGAAGAACTGCATTGGCTGTTGGACTCCAGATGATGTGTGTTATGGTTTTAAGCAGAAAGTTTGTCTGCATTTTGTTCATGTCTGGGGATTTTGCCTTAGACTGAGATTAGGGGCAATGGACTAATTCATTTTACAGAAGAAATTACAAAGCAGTCGTATACTGGGGCTGTGGCATGGCTATTGTTGGGAGCTTTTGGCCAGAACTGTGTTGAAAATCGAGAGCAGAGAGCCCAACAGAATGATTTGAAATAGCCAGAAAGGAAACTCTGGTAAAGCTATGGACTGCAAGGACAGAGCAGAGGAGATCTTGATTGCAGAGAAGGAGCAGGAAAATATAAAAGATGGCCTGAGGGCATCAGAGGAAGCAGCAGAACTCTACCCTTTGCAGCCTCAAAATTGCTTTGAGAAGGAAGCCCCAGAATAGCACATTCCCGAATGGAAGTTTTTCCAGAGGTTTTTCCAAAATTGTGAAGATCTAAGGAAGTTGTTCCAAAATAGCAATAACCTAGGGAAGTTGTTCCACAATGGCAGCATTCTGGGAACGTTTTTTCAAAATGGTGGAGACCTATGGAAATTGTTCCAAAATGGTGGCAGCCTAGGGAAGTTGTTTCAAAATGGCTGCAGCATGGAGAAGTTTTTCCAAAACGGTGGAGGCCTAAGCAAGTTGTTGCAAAATGGCGGCAACCTAGGGAAGTTGCTCCAAAACAGCAGAAATCTAGGGAAGTTGTTTCAAAATGGTAGCAGCTTGCAGAATTTATTCCTCGGGATTGGGTTCAGAGTGCTCAGAGATCTACTTGATGTCTATACTGGCAACTACTGCTCTACTGGCAGAAGACTTTGGCATTATCTGTGTGGTGCTGGTTTTACACACATGAAGAATGCAAGAGTTGTGGGGTCAGGGAAGCTTCCACCCAGACTTCAGAGGAAGGCCTTGAGAGAGCAACGTGTAAAGCTGTGAGTGTGAAGCCAAAGGTGGAGTGGCGAGTGTAGAAGTCTGGAGAAGCCAAGAGCATAAGTCATCTAAGGAAACCTGCAAAGAGGGGGCAGAGCAGACACCAGAGAGAAGCCATGGTAGCTACAGCCACTGTAAATGGTGCAGGGATGGAGCCACCTAACCCCTTTGGAGTTCACAACTTGACACAGATCATCTTAAACACTGGAAATGGAACAATGGGGTTTTATATTTACCCTGGATTTTGGACTTGCCTTAGTCCTATTCCTTTGTCTACCCCTATTTGTACCTTTAGGAATGTTAATGTCTTTCTTGTGCCATTGAGTATTGGAAGTGTTTAACTTTCTTTTCTTTTGTATAGGGCTTGCAGCTAAGTGTTTCCTTTAAATCTCAAAGGCTTTAGACTTGTACTTTTCAGCAGTACTGAAACTTTTAGAGCTTTGGCTAATCTTAGAGATGGACTAAATAAATGCTTTTTGCATAAGGGAAAAAATTTTGCTAAGGTAGGATCTTAGAGCTTGATGCCTTGGGTGTCCAGACACTATGCCCAGCATGGTGTCTCAGATGCTGGCAGGAGTCCACAGAGCATTGTGCTAGGAGAGGAGCACCAGATAGATCAGGCAACAGAAGAGTCCAGATGACTACGAGTTTCAGTGGGAATTTAACATTCAAACCAGAGTGGAATGTGCAGATTAGTCAAGAAACAACTTTGGAACCACTGGCTTCTTATTAGGGGAAAATGAGTTTTAAGCAGAAAAAAATATGTCTAATGCATTAAATATTTATTTAAATATAAAACTAAATTTAAAAAAAAAAGAAATCTTGATAAAGGAAAGCAGCTTTAAGTACTTCACAGTGATAAGAGAGCAAACAAGCCGAGGGAAGAACTTCTAGGCTCGGTGAGCATAGTGCAAATGCCCTGAGGTTAGTTCCTATTTAGGTTATTCTGGAACACTAAGGAGACTAGTGCAGTTGTAGCAGATAAACAAGAAAAATGTAGCATTAGAGAACATGAAGAAGGGCCTTGTGAGCCCTAAGAAGTTTGTTGTGGTTCTGGCCCACAAACAAACAAACCAACAAACTACTGTAGTGCAGAATTGTTGGGTGCTGATGATGTAGAGATGAACTGAAAGAAGTTTTCATTGTCAAGAAGCTGAGAGTCTAATGAAAGAGACAAGTAAGCAAGCAACTATTTCACAGTGTAAAAAGTACAATGATTGGGCTCAGCACAGAATAGTGTAATAAGAGAAGGAGGCCATCGCTTACAGGTAAGGCATATGTCAGAAAATTATGTCTAAATCTGTGCTAGCCAGTAAGGTGGATGGTAGCCCAGTGGGATTATTCAGGATGTGAAATGTGACTAATATGAATGAGGAAGCGAATTTTAAAAACCATTTTACTTAATTTAATTATAAAACTGAAGTAACGTGCAGTATTTTTCCACTCAGCATAATCCAATTTGGAGAGGACTATATCCATTCTACCCAATGCATTGTGAAAGATTGTGTTTTGTTTTTTTTGTTTTTTGGGGTTTATTTTGTTTTGTTTTGTTTTGTTTGCGACAGGGTCTCGCTTTGTAGTTCAGGCTGGCCCTGAGCTCACTGTGTAGCCCAGGCAAGCCTCAAACTCAGCAATCCTCCTGCCTCTGCCTCCTGAGTGCGGGGATTGCAGGCGTGAGCCACCACACACAGCAAATGTGTTCATGTTTTTAAAATGTAGCTACTAGAAATTTACAATTAAATAAATACGTAGTTAATATAAAATTCCTATTAGACAACACTAATCTAAACTGATGGTAAGAGAGATGAACCAAGAAGCAGAGGCCTTTAGGCAAAGGGGATGGCCTGGGCCCAAGCTCAGATGGTGGAGAGAGGACACCTCCAAGCAAGAGGAAGTGCTCAGCACAATGTGTCCTGAGGTTCCAGAGAGGAAAGGGGAGATGAGGAAGGACAGGTAAACAGAACCAGGGCTGAGGTCCTCACAGAGGATACAGCAGAACCTGAGCTTTATCTTGAGCACAGGAGGCAGCCACCAAGGTCTCCTCAGGAGGGCTACACTGTCACCAGGGGTTGTCGCAAAAGTCACTCTGGCTGTCACTGGACATGAAGGCAAGATGGGCAAGAGTGGAAGAGCAGTGTTGATTGCAAACAAGGCAAGAGTTCAGGGCAGTGACAAAGGAGGAGAGAAATGGGGCTAGTGTGGGACTTGAGTGTGGGGACAGCTTGGCTAGACTTGTCTTTGAGCAGTCCTAACACCACAGGCTCTGGGAGTTTTAGTGTTGTCATAAATGTCACAATTCCTCTCTCTGTTAAGAGTATGAGTAATAACTGTTGGAAGAAAACTTTCCTGGAATCACACTTGGGCATCTTTTGGTCTTTAATTAATGTGATTTTTGGAAGTCAGTGTATTCTATGCTGCCAAGGACATAGCTCCAGCATTTTCATTTCCTTTGATCAAAGTATGGCTGAGTGACAGATTCTGTCTCTCAAAAAAGACCTCAGGAAAAAGAAATATATTGGAGATACATCCCACCCACCATTCTCCAGTGGAAAGTAGCAGCTAACATAGCAGGGAGACACACCTCAACCTCAACAACCTGGGGGTACGTTCATGTCGATGACTTTTTTTTCTTTTAGACAGAGTTCTCACTATATGGTTCAGACAGACCTTGAACTCACTATATATCCTGCCATGGAACTTGTAGCAGTCCTCCTGCCTCAGCCTCCCAAGGGCTGGGATTACAGGTGTGCACTACCATGCCCTGTTAGTCAGTGATTTTTAGAGCATAAAATGTAGGTAACTATTAGTTGGCTTGGGTTTTATTTTTTTCTGTGAGTATTGTTGCTGTTTGGGTGTGAGTTTCTTTTTAGAGAAAAGCATACTAAATTATAAATTCAAAATCATTAGACCTGAAATGAGAGACCCTGATGCTTCAGCTTTATTAGCTTCATGGAATATCCCCCTCTGTATCAATCATTTTTAATTTTTTATCATTCTAACAGGACTAATATCCTTTAAAGAAGAGGTTTTTTTCACCCATCAAACAGGTATCAAATATGTAATGGGTTATGGACACTGAGCAGGGTGCTGGGGATATAAACATGAATGAGACCAGATATAAGTCCTACTCTCAAGATGAGTAGATCATGGTAGAACTAGTGTGAATGCAAGCATAATGTTCTGTGCACAAGATCATAGGAGCAGAGAGGAAGCACACTCAAATCACCTGAGGGAAGGGCAGGCTATGTAGCCCCAGAGGGTATGTAAGATATGTGAGTTACTCAAACATTATGTAGAAAACAGCTTTAGGGTAATATTTTCTCCCCTTCCCCCCATGTAGGTGGGAACTTGGTCAGGAAAAAAGTAGGAAGGTCTCAATGGCAAGCCTAGTTCTTGCTAAATCTCATCACTCCCGACATGAACTGCCTACTAATAGTTTGAAATTGTCTCCGGGGTAAAATGACGACACCAGTTATGTCTCTTCCGAGTTCATATGTGAAAGTCATAACACCCTATAATGACCGCATTTGGAGACAGAACTTGTAAGGAATTGAGTAAGGTCACAGGAGATCATAGAAGTGTGATGCATTCCAACTGGACTAATACCCTTTAAAGAACAGGAAAAGGCACTAGAGGCATCTTTCTGTTCCCTCTCTCCTTTCCTGCCTCCTTTTTTCCCCTCTTTCCCTCCTTCCCTCCCTCTGTAGAGCACAGAGAAAAGACCTTAGAGTTACTTATTCATACTGTCTAAAAGTTAGAAAGGGAGTCCTCACTGGAAACCAAACTTTCTGCCACCTTCATCTTGGATATCTAGCCTCCAGAATTGCAAGAAACTACATTTCTGTTGTTTAAACTACCCAGTCTGTGGAGTTTACTTTATTAGCCCATGGAAGCTAATAAAACCTCTAGAAAAATATGGTCTTTTTCTCACTGGGCCTAGCCGCTGGCAGAATATCTAGGAGCAGTGGGGCATTACTCTGCCCCCTCTTTCGTGTTTCCAGGGAAACTGCTAGAACTATAGTTATTGTCCCCACTCCTGCCTCACACCTTTGCCTCTCCAGGCTTCTACTAGAGTCGTACTCACTCTAGAGCCAACAACTCTGCTTATCGATTAAGGAGTTGGCCTAGTGATTCTAAAAGATGACTGGCAAGTCTTAGAAATACATTAGTCCGTGCCAGGCATACCCATAGTCCTAGAATCTGAAGCAGGAAGATCACATGAGCCCAGGAATTTGGAGCCGGCCTGGGCAACACAGTAAAACCCTATCTGAAACAAATATATTAAAGAAATTGGCTTGGGTACAAGATCCCAGACAAATCGCGTTCTGTGTGTGAACTGTAAAAATGAAAGAAGTAGGTTAGATGAACCCTAAACTCCCTTCTACCTGAGTGACACAGGTGTCTACGCTACAACAGTCTACACTACAACTTACCCATCATGTTGCTTCCTAAATTACTTGCGGTCACCTGTAGCCTGAAAATATTACATGCAAGAATTCCAGAAATAAACAATTCATGAGGCTCAAAATAATTTGCATTACAGTATATTGTTGTGATTGTTCCGTTTTATAACTGAGGTTAATCTCTTACTACAGCCTACTGATAAGGGAGGCTTCCTAAAAACCTGCTCAAATGGGAAAAGGAACAAGGGATCAGGGCAAGAGAAAAAAAAGAATGGAAGGAAAAAATGCAAAGTGGAGGACTGAAGGGAGGGGAAGGGAATGGGGGGAAAAAAGAAGAAATTGAGATACATTCTGTACACATATAAATTCCCTACGAAGAATGTGGTTAATATATAGATAAATATGTACTAATTTTACAAACGTCTGAAAAGGGAGACTTCTACATTATATCTCATTGTCTGGGGCCTGCATGTCTTCAGGTCCTACAAGAGGAAATCATTTTCCAAGATGCATGTCTTCAGGTCCTACAAGAGGAAATCATTTTCCAAGATGGGAGGTATGACTGGCCACAAAGTCCCTCCAGTCACAGGTGTGCTACCTGCTCAGAGGTCTGACCCCCTACATCTTAACAGGTTTAGACTACTGTCTTCGTGGGACATGGGAATTCAGAAATATCACTCAGAAGTTCTGAATAGTAATAAATAGTTTTTTAAAATCTTGTTCGGTGTAGAGGACCCTCTATGGCATTTCCTCCACTTGGCCTAGACAAAAGCATTAAAGTGTATAGTGTCATGGAGAGGACACTCGAGTGCTGCATAAGTGGGTGAAAATGAGAGGTTTCTGGGTCAAGGATTTAGTTCTGTGGTTCTGGTGCCTGAGCCGTAAATGCAAGGTCCTGAGTTTGATCCCTGGTACAAAAAGAAAAAAAAGAAAGACAATGGAAATTTCTTAAGGAACATGCAAACCTGTAACAACCTAACTTGCATGTTGGCAGGAGATCTCAAATGCTCTTGGAGAGAAAAGCGAGGACTGTCGCTCACTGCCAAGCCAGCGCTGTGTCAGGTCACTGCGTTGTCTCTCCTGGAAGCCTCAGGCCATAAGAAAGGCCAGAATCTGTCTCTGCCTCTGGCTCTTCTCCTACAGCCCTAATGTCTGTGTTTGTTGAAATCTTGGAGTGAAACTATATAGAAATTAAAAAGGAGTTGAAAGTTAAATCGAAGCTTATGAGGTCCCTCATTTGTTGGCACCTACCAACCTGGCTTTGAATTATGCATTTTGTCATGTACAACTGAACCCCAATCGGTTGCGAACTCTGTGAAGGGCCAGCTATCGCTTTTGAGTCTTTTCACTGGTTCTTAGTGTCTTCATTGCTGAGAGATGTTTTTGACACCAAATGTGTAGGAATTTTCCAAACCAATTCCCTAACTCTCCAACACCAACTTAGTTCAGTGTTAACGCTAACTCCTCAAGACGACGCAAACCTCATGGGTTGGAGTGCAGTTCTTCAAGACGTCATGGGTCCAAGCTACCTTCAGATCGGCCTGGCTGACTACAAATTCAAGAGTCCCTGTGACTCCTCCTCAGGTTCAATAACTTGCTAATATGACAGGACATAAGATAGCACTTTGCTTACATTTACTAGTTTATTTGAAAAGATACAACTCAAGAATAGTAAAATTGGGCTGGAGATTTAGCTCAGTGGTTCTGGTGCCAGCCTGGCAAGCGCAAGGTCCCTGGTTCGATCTGGTTACCACATACAACAATAACAGGCATGGTGACTCACTCCCACCAGCAATCAGTACCACAATGCTGGGTGCGGTGGCTCACGCCTGTAATCCCAGCACTCAGGAGGCAGAGGCAGGAGGATTGCTGAGTTTGAGGTTTGCCTGGGTTACATAGTGAGCTCAGGACCAGACTGAACTACAAAGCGAGACCCTGTCTCAGTTACAAAAAAAAAAAAAAAAGAATAGTAAAATAGAAGCAATACCAAGGGTAAGGTCTAGGGAGGGCATGCAGAGCTTCCAGATCTCTCCAGGTTTTATCCTGCTACACATATGCGTGTCAGCAACACAAAAATTCCCAGATACCAGTGTTCAAGAGTCTAACCATGAATCTGTCTGTATCCTCCCTCCCCTAGAAGTCAAGGGATGAAATCGAAAGTCTTCTCTTTGTGAAGGCCAGCTGCCCATTCAAAACTATGTAGAGGCTCCAACCTGAGTCATTTCATATAGCATAAACTCAAGTGTGGCTTAAAGACTGTTTATCAATTAAAAAAAAGATGCTGTGTCACTCAGAAAATTTCCTAGGGTTTTAAGATCTTGGCATTAGGGACAAAAGGCCGATTTTTTTTTTTTTTGAGACAGGGTCTCACTTTGTAGTTCAGGCTGGCTCTAAGTTCACTATGTAGCCCAGGCAAGCCTCAAACTCAGCAATCCTCCTGCCTCTGCCTCCTGAGTGCTGGGATTACAGGCATGAGCCACCACGCCTGGCACTGTGGTATGTGGTATTGATGGCTGGTGGGCATGAGTCTCCACGCCCAGCATTATATGTGGTTACCGGGAATCAAACTCAGGGACCTTGTGCTTGCGAGGCAGGGAGGCAGGTGCTGGAACCACTGAGCTAAATCTCCAAGGCTGAAATTTTTATTGAACCACAGTTACACACAACACTTTCTTTGCTTTAAATTTTATGGTCATTATATTTTTTTTCTTTATTAGTGCAAAATACTTATACAGCATTGTGTGCTTCATTATAGTACATTAGGTTCTTAATAAAATGTGTAACTATGAATAACTGATGAGGAACACAGAAACATGATGAGAGATTAAAAATTGCTAAGAAAAGCCCTTTCTCTGAAATCAGAAAGACAATGAGAGACCTATAGTTTTGAAAGAGACCCTTCATGGCTGCCAAGAGAATGATGACTCTAATTCCATATTAAATCTTGAATTTGATAGAAGAGCAGATAAAACGACATACATCTGGGTATCTTTGTTGTTAAACAGCTAAGTTTCTGATTTGACAGTTTCCAGGAGCTACATAATTAAGCAGCACCGACTGCCTGGTCATTATCCCCCAACCCTTATCAAAGCCTTTCTGGGCCAACAGTGAGGGCAGAAGTGTCCGGTGTGCCCTGCGGTCCTTCTGGGAGAAACCCACGGTCTCCTCCTGCGGGAGCTTTCAGAAGCTCAATCTGCTCGCGCTGCCAAGAGAAAGATGCATCAGCACCAGAAAGTGTCAGCGCAGGTCAGCGGGCTGCGCTGCGGTGTTCAATTACGCAACAGGACTTGGCGGCCTTTCAGAAGCTCCTGTCACCACATTCCACGGGCTCTAGCCTGTGGCGCTGCTTTCTGTTCTCCCCGCGATGACAGACTCGGAGAGGACCGGGCTGCCCCACAGCTTCCCACCACTGCGGTTGTTCACGTAGTCATTGAAACATGATCCGAGGAAGGCTGATGGATGTTTGGGGCTCAGAATTCTTACATCCTCAGCCTGGGCCACTTCAAGAGATCACGTTCCTCAGGCTTATGTTGAGAGGAGACAGCAGTGAATTGTTGCATTCGTCCCCCAGCATTTTCCATCTGTGTGGGGTGTGTGATTATAAAATTCTGCCTAATGAACCTCTTTATGCCCTTTGTTGGCACATCTTGAAAATTCGATGTTTGTGATGAAAGCCAGCAAACCTACAACCTAGCTCATGGGTAGACCTTTGGAAAGGTCATTTTCGAAGGTTTGCAGGTGAGTGACTCTGCTATGATTTTCTCTCTCTCTCTTTTTTTTTTTCCTTTTGAGACAGGGTCTCGCTTTGTAGTTCAGGCTGGCCCTGAGCTCACTATGGTGCCCACGCAAGCCGCTGCGAACTACGCAATCCTCCTGTCTCTGCCTCCCCAGTGCTGGGATGACAGGCGTGAGCCACCACGTCAGGCATTGTGGTATGTGGTGTTGATTGTTGATGGGCGTGTCTCCATGCCCAGCATTGTATGTGGTTACCGGGGATCGAACTCAGGACCTTGAGCTTGCGAGGCAGGCGCTGGAACCACTGAGCTAACCCTCTGGCCCTATGATGTTCTCTTGAATTTGACAGCAAATAAGAGTGTGGAGCTACATGCAAGTGGATCTCTATGACTCAATAGACAGGGGTAGCCAAAAAAAAAAAAACCTCCCAAACCGAAACTAGTCCATAAAAAAATAAGTTTTGTGAAATTTCTATATTCCTATCATATACTGCAATGCATGGCACATAGTAGGCCAATGAATACTTGTGTGATAAATGTGCAAGCTATTGTGATCTCAGCTCAGGCTCTATGACTACTAGCTATATGATACTAAGTTCTGAACTTCTTTAAGCCCGTTTCTTCATCCGTAAAGTGGTACTGGTAATAATTAGTCACTTTATAGTTGTTATAGGCTGAATCATGTCCCTTCAAATTCGTACTTCAATGTATTTATCCCCAGTAACTCAGAGTGGCTTTATAAGAATTGGAAATCTGGGCCGGAGGGTTAGCTCAGTGGTTCCCGTGCCTGCCTCGCAAGTGCAAGGTCCTGAGTTCGATCCCCAGTAACCACATACAATGCTGGGTGTGGAGACTCACACCCACCAACAATCAATACCACATACCACAGTGCCAGGTGTGGTGGCTCACGCCTGTCATCCTAGCACTCAGGAGGCAGAGACAGAAGGATTGCTGAGTTCGAGGCTTGCCTGGGCTACATAGTGAGCACAGGGCCAGCCTGAACTACAAAGCGAGACTCTGTCTCAAAAAAAAAAAAAAAAAAAAAAAAAAAAAAAAGAATTGGAAATCTGCACACAGACACCACTTGTGTGGATCCTGAGAAAGAGGATGTGAGAACACAGTGAAAAAGTGGCCCTCAGCAAGCCCAGAAGAGAGACCTCAGGAGAAATCAAGCCTGCAAATGGAAGCTGGGCTTCCCACTCCACCTATGGGAAAATTAATGTTTCTTAAGCCATCCTGTCTGCAGTATTTTGTTATAGCACCTCAAGCCAACACAATTATCAATACAATAGTGGTTAAAAAAATAACACACAATGGGCCAGGGATTTAGCTCAGTGGTTCCAGCATCGGCCGCCCAAATGCAAGGTCCCCAGTACCACATACCACATTGCTGAGCGTGGTGGTTCACACCTGTAATCCCAGCACTCAGCCGGAGGATTGCTGAGTCTGAGGTTTGTCTGGGCTACATAGTGAGTTTAGGGCCAGCATGTTAAGTGAGACTCTGTCTCAAAATATTTAAAGAAGCTGGGTGTGGTGGTTCATGCCTGTAATCTCAGCACTCAGGAGGTAGAGGCAGGAGGACTGATGAGTTCGAGGCTTGCCTGGGCTACATAATAAGCTCAGGGCCAGCCTGAACTACAAAGCAAGACCCTGTCTCAAAAAAAAGAAAAAAATAAACTGAACCAAAACAAAACAAAACCTTAAAGAAACATACACACACACAAATCACCTAGTACACAAATGCTCAGTAAGTATTTTGTGTACTTATTACTAGTATTAATGAAAATATCTAGGCAGGGCATCATAAATATATGAAAACATATGAAAGTGTTCAGTAGGATTATTCTAATATCTGAGGACCTTACAGATGAGAAAACTAAACTTACTAGGCTGAGATCAAAAAAGAGCTTATTATTGGGCCGGAGGGTTAGCTCAGTGGTTCCAGCGCCTGCCTTGCGAGCGCAAGGTCCTGAGTTCGATCCCCAGTAACCACATAAATGCTGGGCGTGGAGACACGCCCACCAACAATCAACACCAACAATCAACACAATGCCTGATGTGGTGGCTCACGCCTGTAATCCCAGCACTCAGGAGGCAGAGACAGGATTGCTGAGTTTGCAGCGGCTTGCCTGGGCACCATAGTGAGCTCAGGGCCAGCCTGAACTACAAAGCAAGACCCTGTCTCAAAAAAAAAAAAAAAAAAGAGCTTATTATTGGTACAAATTCCCCAGTGTTTTGTATGATTGTGAGCTGTGTATATAATGTACCAATAAAGTTTACTGAATAATGCAAAAAAAAAAGAGCTTATATATCAGTAAACAACACTCTAGCCCAGGGCATGGGATCTTACTAACTTGAGCTCATATAACTTAATGGTTCTGGGTAGGACCTCAGAGTCTGTAATTCTAGCAAGTTCCTAATGGATTCTCACTCACTGCTGGTCAGAAGGTCACAACAGGCAGCCCTGAGGACAGAGGCCACTGGGTCTTGAGAGGAACTTGTGTAATTAGATACACAAGGCACAAAACCAAATATTCACTAGTGATTAGACATCGCAGTACCATCCAACTCTATATATAACTAGGAGTCATGAAGTGAAGGTGCTCAGATAGCTGATACTACTTGAAGAATTCCTAAAGGAAGAAAGGAAGACACTCCATTCAGTATGGAAAATGAAGCAGATATTCTCTGTAGGAGCACCCCTTTGTGCTAGACAATTTACATAGTCCAAGCCAGGTTGTGTTCAAGTCCTTATTTCCCTGTCCAAATAAGGACCCGAGGGACAGATTGCTGCTCCTTGCAAGTGAGGGAGTAGAGGAAGTTGTGGGTGTGTTTTTGACAGTGTTTACACTCCTGCTAGCTTCTGTTTGGTTTCCTTATCTTTGGAGATTGTAGTGGTTGTTGAGGTCAGCTTGATGGCCACCTGATCTGACTCCAGAGTCATTACTGAAACTAGCTGGAGGTGGCCCTCCATGTTGGCCGGCATCTGCAATTTAGGAAGAAGAAGGAGGAGGGACATTTCCATTTTGGGTTGCCTGAAAAGAACATTTTATCTGGGAGTGATAGTGAACGCCTATAACCCCAGCACTCTTTGAGGCTGAGACAGAAGAATCACAAATTCAATACCAGCCTGGACCACTTAGTGGCTTAGCAAGACCCTATCTCAACACAAAAAAGATCTGGCAGTGCAACTCCATGTGAAGGTCCTGGGCTCAATTCTTTTTCTTTGGTAAGATAGAGTCTCTCTGTGTGGTTCAGGCTGGCCCTGAACTCACTTATGTAGCCCAGGCTGATTTCAAACTCGCAGCAATCTTCCTGCCTCTGCCTCCCAAGTGCTGGGATTACAAGCGGGCGCCACTGACGTAGGAGAGCAAGGCCTAGCTCCCCAGTCTAAACGCGAGTTCGTGGTCCTAAAAATTGAAGAATGAATTTTAGGAAAGATGGAGGTTTGAGAAGGAAAATTTTATTGAGAGAGAAAGCTTCTACCTTAAGAGACAGAAGGGGGAACCCGGAAAGTGGGCAACCCAAGGATCGCTTCTTCCAGGGGAATTTTATATAGACCAAAATCACGAGGTGGGTGGGTTCAAAAATAGGGGCCACCAATGAGGAATCAAGCCCTAGAGGGTCTTGCTTGTCAGGAGACTCCTCCAGGTGGTTCAAGGTCCTGCCCATTATCTGGGGATTTTGTAATTACTGCATTCCAGGGAGGGGCTGGATCCAGACCTTGACCTTCCATGCTAGGAGGAGAATGAGGCCTGTAGTGCAATTTCTCATTGATGGTGTTGACCTTCAGAAGAATCCTCTTTTTTTTTTTTTTTGCAAATCTTTCAGGGCTGGCCCTATCTGCCTACATGTGTCTAGCTGGTTTTTCTACCTATAATACCACCATGCCAGGCTGGGTTCAATTCTTAGTACTGACAAAAAAAGTCTTTACGAAGGTCCCAGATCTATAATACCAAGGCTTTTGCTGTACTCCCGAAAGTGGTCTTTCCGGGTGCCTGTCCATCCACAGGTCAGATTTCCCTTGTCCCCTGAGACCCAGAATTTCTATAGGGCGCTCAGATAAGGACCCAGCCCCTCAGGAAAGCTTATATTTTTAGAGTTTTTCTAGATTTGGAGGTGGGAATATGGATCCAGAAAAAAATAGCAGAAGTCTTAGCCACTGAAAACCTGGCTCATCAGCTGACATCTGGGTATTGTTCTGTCGGACCCCAGGTTTGTTGTAGTTAAGGACCCAGAGTGATCCTTGATGGTAATTGCTCCCTAAATAGATCTCTGAGGCCTTCATTTAAACTAGTATAGGACTGGGCTGGGGATTTGGCTCAAGTGGTACTGTGCCTACCTTGAAAACATGAGGACTGCCAAAAGAAAAGCTAGCATAGAATCAAATATTGTGTTTTGATTGGGAGACTAGATTTTGGAAGCATATTATTCTGGTCTGTATTTCTTTTCTTGGAGACAGAGTCTCGCATTGTAGACAGGTTGGCTTTGAACTCACTATGTAGTCCAGGCTGGCTTTGAACTTACAGCAATCCTCCTGCCTCAGCCTCCTCAGTGATATGACAGTGTACTATCACACCTGGCTTTCTTTATTTCTCTTTTATTTTGAGACAATGTCTCAAAAAAGTAGGTCAGGTTGGCCCAGAGCTTACTATGTAGCCCAGGCAAGTCTCAAACTCACACCAGTCCTCCTGTCTCTGCCCAAGTACAGGGATTACAGGCATGAGCTACCATGCCCAACACTGTGGTATGTGGTACTGATTGCTGGTGGGCGTGAGTCACCACACCCAGTATTGGTGTATGTGGTTACCAGAGACTGAACTCAGGATCTTGTGCTTGCTAGGCAGGCACCGGAATCAATGAGCTAAATCTCCAGCCCTGTTTCTCATATTATTACTTATTTCCAAGTAATAATATTCCAAGTCATAATATTACTTATTTCCAAGTAAATTATGAAAGAAAAAGCATGTAAAATGCTAAAAATTTATTACTGTAATTTCTTCTTTACCCCAGTTATTCACATTCCCATCCATGATGTGATAGTTTGCCTATAAAGACAATAGAGACTATGGCCCTATTTCCTTCTCCTCCCATCCTGAAGGCTACTACAGTGCTTCTCAGGGGTGTGTGTGTGTGTGTGTGTGTGTGTGTGTGTGTGTGTGTGTGTACACGGTGCTGGGATCCATCACAGAACTTCACGCATGCTAATCAAATGCTCTTGCCATTGAGTTACAGCTGCAGTGCTCAGGTAAAACCTAATTGAATATCTCCTATAAGGAGTCTCTTAGAGGGAGACTAGAGGAGTCAAATTAATATAAGGTCAAAATCAGCAGAGTGGCAAAGAGGAGCATATTTCCTTTTAATGTGGAGGCTTAGATAAGAAGAGGGTTCATAATCAACCTTGAATCAAGCTTTGAGAAAAGAGAATTGGCTGAGTGTTTCAAGGAGTGTCCAGGTGTAGACTTGTATGTAGGCAGTGGATGGAAGGTGAGGAGCAGTCAGCAGAAGAGAGGGTCACTCCTCTGCACAGACAGTGGTGTAGTTGTTTCAGGGTCTGGAAAAGGTTTAGGGTTGCCAGCGTGGGATGTGTGGGACGAACCAGAGCTACATTCTCTAAGTCAGCTGTACTTAGAGGGTTTTGCTGCACCAGAGGTCAATGAGCAGCCAACAGAATGGAGTAGAATGGTCAGGAGGATAGGAAAAGTGTTTTAACAAAATGTTTTTCTCTAGTAGCAAAGATAATTTTTCAATGGAAAAAATTTAGAGAACACGAGAAGGATATCACTTATAAACTCACTGCCAATACACAGCTCTTAATGTCTGCAGTTTATCTTCCAGAGAGATTAATTTCCTAATCTTTGCTCCATACTGAACTCAGAACACTTCTATAAGCAGGTGAGTCTACAGTTTTTCGCCACATGGCAAACTGTTCTCCAGCACATACCACCTGGGCACACAGTAATTCAACGCTGGCGCTCACTAGGCAAAGGTAGTGTCAGATGTCTCCCTCTGGTCATGAGCTCAGCCCCACAAGAGGCCCCCACTTCAGATGCCAGTTGGAAGTCTGGGCCTCCCAAACCAACTCCAAACCAAGGTATACTGCACCTCCTCCTTACCATGGCTTGGAACTCAGGAAAATACTTATTTTGTAGTTTATTATAAAGGATGATTTCTTTAACATAGTTTTGCTTGGATGATGGATTTACTGAGGAAGGAAGACCCACCCTGGGTGTGGGCGGCACCAACCAATAGGTTTGTAGCCCAGAGGAAATAAAAAGAAAAGCAGAAGGAAGGCTGCTGCCTCCTGCCTGCCATGCCATGAACTGTTTCTGTCTTCCATGCTGCCCCGCCTCACAGCCAGCAGACGATGGTCTGAAAGCTCTACACACTGTGAGCTAAAACAAAGCTTCCCTCTTTTAACTTGCAAGTGTCAGGTATGCTGTCCCAGCAACAGGGAAAGTAATTAAGACAACATTACATCATGCAAACATACTACTAAGGATTACTGCATCACGAGTAGCCACAGCCACAGAAATCTGAAAAGGGCCCAACAAGGAGAGGAGCACACAGCCTCGCATAATCTAAAATGACATCTTAACCAGTACTCGTGCCAAGTATCTGCCTCCCCAGGGCCTCATGCTGTCCCTGTAGCCGCAGGTAGAAGGGGTGAGGCATGTGAAGCTTGGGGAAATCAACTTTGCAAAAAAGGAGATGGAGCTAAATAGTTCTATTTGAGATGTCTGGGGGACACACAAATGCAGATACAGCTTTAGTCTTCAGCGGGGAAACGTGAGGTGGAACTAGAAATGCTGGAATGAGTGCTTACATTAGAATGAAAGCTGTGAGAATAAGTGAATGTGCTCGAAAAAGAGAGAAGATAAGAAATAAAACCCTTCGGAATGCCAACTATAAGAAGCCAAGCAAGAAGATCCTACGTGGGTCTATCCAGAGGAAAGAGCCACCCTGGAACTCCCCAAGTGTCTGATGTCATACTGGCCAATGAACCGAGCAGGAGGAGAGAGCACAAGGTTTTGCCTTCTGTCAGTAGGGACTGTGCCAGACCTTTCTTGCAGTGGTGGGAGGCGGCTGCCTGCAGCGGGGGAGAGAATGGATGGAAAGTAACACCCTGGCTATGTTCTTTTGGCGAACTTGACTATGAAAAAGAGGTTTTTGTGGCTGATCGATTGATATTATTTTTAAAGACTGCAGAATTAGCATATTTGTATAAGGGAAGGGAGCCAATAGAGGTTGAAGATAGAGGCTAGAGAGAAGGAATATCCTTTCCAGGGACACTCAAAGTTTGGAGGTACTGTATTTTGGTTATCACAAGGGGGCCACACGAGTTTTTGCTAGTATTTATGGATAGAGGCCATGGATGCTGCTAGAAGTCTTATAGTACACAGGACAGTCCCCAAAACAAAGAGCTATCTGACTCAAATGTTAACAGTGTTGGGGTCAAGGAATCCTAGTCTAAAGAAAAATAAAACACATCAAGAACACAAATGAGCTAGATATGGTGGCAAACACCTATAATCCCAACTATTTGGGAGGCTGAGACAGAAGGATCTCAATTTTGAGGCCAACCTGTGTGAATTTGTGAGACCCTATCTCAAAATGAAAAATAAAAAGGGCTGAGGATGTAGCTCAGTAATAGAGTGCTTATCTTGGGTTCAATCTCCAGTATCTCACACATACACACACACACATGCATGCATGCACACATGCATGCATGCATGCACACAAGCATGCACACACAAGGCCAAGGATGTAGCTCAGTGTTACAGTGTGGGTTTAGCATGCATGAGGCTTAATGAAGCTTAATCCTCAGCAGAAGAGTAAGAGGACAGGGGGGAAAAGAGGAGCAGGCCAGTGCTTGGGACTCCTCCAAGTCCCGCTGCTCAGGAGCCTGAAGCAGGAGACTCACTCTAGCATGGGAACTCAGGGCAGCCAAAGCAACACAGTGCAACCCATAGCAAAAAGAAGAAGGGGGTCAGGAAGAAAAGTGGGGAGCTCAGGATGCAGTTCGTACTAATACCCATGTTTGGCTCATGTGAAGCCCTGGGTTCAATCTCCAGGACCAAAGGAAAAAGAGAAAGAGGGAACAGAAAGTATAGGGATCAGCTACCATATGATATCATCAAATAAACATTTGTGGATTTAATAGATGAATGAACAAGTCCATGACAATTTCCATGTGGAATTTCTATGACTTAAGCATGGCACAAAGTGTTAGAATTGTACGTAGAGGCTACAGGCTCAGAGAAAAGACACGATGAGTTTTGAAGAAAATGGTGCCTCCGAGAGAATTCAGAAAGGCTTGGAAGATGGGATTACAAGAAGGGAGTAGACATCTATTAACTGCATAGCACTTTATATGCTTGTGTGGCATTCTACTATTCACCACACTCTGGTAAGACATTAGCTCCATTAGCTGAAGAGAAGTCTTACCGAGGTTAAATTTATCTCTAGGCCACTCATCTAGTGGAAAATAGAATCAAATTTGAACCCAGTTAATGCTTCATTCTGAAGTCTGAATTCTTTCCACTTTATGAATGCTGACAATCCTGCAATCACCAAATCAAGAGACAATCCAGCCTGAAAAGATGAGCAAGAACTTGCCAAAGAGAGGGAAAGAAAGTAACTGGGTCATTCCAGATGTTGTGGAGCACACGCAAAGGTCCTGAGGTAGGAAACAACCTATTCACAGAGGCCGCAAGACTGAAACAAATAGTCCATGACAGGGAAGGCAACCGGGCACGTGACTGGGCAGAGAACCTCTCCGTCCCGCCATGTAACTAAGTCTCTTCTAGAAGTCAGCGGCTCTTAATTTCAGCTTTTGCTTATGTCGTTCATCCATCTGGAGCCTCTTCTACCCCACTGGACAAGGTGTTTCTTTTTCCCCATATTCCAAGTAGAGAGGCGTGTAAATATTGGTTTAGGGTTTAGTAAATTTTTTACTTTTTCATGACAACAAAAACAAGCTATGTAACTTACAGCTCCCTTGACTGAGATGCTCATTTTGCAAGGCAAAGTGAGTTACAGATTAATTTAGGAATATTTAAGTTCCCATTAAGCAGCAGTGCGTACGCAATTGCCCAGAACATAAAACCACAACCATTAGAGAGAAAGCTCTAGCTCATTAATGGTATTGCCAGATAAATGTCACCCTCTGCTCAGGCTTTTCAATAGTTCTTTAAAAATAAAAATAACAAGTACTCAGTTGTATTTCCTAAGACACTTCCTGTTTACAGGGTGTGTGTTCTAACAGCTGTGTTAAAAAGCATGACTTAAGAGCTTTCTGATCAAACTATTTGTCCCTTGAAGTTGTGGGTGCCAAACTAGGGATTACGCCCACCCAGGCCAGCGCTGGTCCCTTGACTGTCAGAATCCTCACCTCCTACCACCCCTCAATCCAATGACAGCTGCTGGAGGTCACGGAGTTCATGGAGGCTGGGAGGCCATTCGCCTTCATGGCAGCAAAGACTTCACATAGTATTTTGCGGGGGCTTCTGTGTTTTTTACTTGTTGAGAAGAGGTCGCCAGGCACAGACCAATGGTCAACCTCTCAGTTCTTTCTATTCTCTCCATCCCTAAAGCTGCTCCCTTTCCTGGAAAACTACAAAGGGAAGGATACAACCAGAGATGAATATGTGCCCAACTTTTCTCTAGGACAAAGATTCCACCCTTCATACTGACAAGTAAATGATCATGAAAAGAAAAGAAATTTTTCTTTTTAAATATATTATAGTCAGTTTAAGCATAATTTCTACTTCTATGCATTTAAAAATACCCAGACACATTTTTACAATTTTTGTGTGACTTTTATTTAAGGCAAAACCTGCATAGGAAAATTTTTACAATCAAAAAAACTGAATTTTGGCTGGAGATTTAACTTAGTGGTTCCAACACCTGCCTATCAAGTGCAAGGTCTCCATGAACCACATACAATAAAACCAGGCATGGTGACTCACGCACGCCAGCAGTCCCAGGCTCACCCTGTAATCCCAGCACTTGGGAGGCAGAGGCAGAAGGAATGCTGAATCCAAGGCTTGCCTGGACTACATAGTGGGTTTAGGGCCAGCCTGAAGTATAAAACGAGATCTTGTCTCAAAAAAAAAAAGAGTATAAAAAGTAGGAACTATTACCTATTATAATCAAAGAAGCAAATCCCAAATTTGAGTCTTCAACATTTAAAATACTAGGCATAAGAGCATGAACTCTTACTGCAGACCAAAAAAAATAAAATCTCACTACATGGCTGGGAAGTAACTGAGTGAGAACACTTGTCTACTATATAATGTCATGCTGGATTTGACCCCTTTGACACACAAACACGTGTGCACATGCACACACATACACACTTGAAGAACTGCAGTTTTCTCCTGAAGAACTTGAAAATTAGGCACGTGATGTTCTTATTTTGCCAGTGTATTTTCTTAGTAATGCTGGGAGTTGTGGTTAGCTTCTGTGCTAGGGTGGGCCACAGTGATGAGGTAGGAAAAGAGAAATTTGCGCCTGGCAGCTCCGTGTTGGTCTCTTCAGTCGAGCAGGATGGGGATCACCTCTGTTCCCAGTTTAATGGTGTGCGGTATTGATTGCTAGTGGGCGTGAGTCTCCACGCCCAGCATTGTATGTGGTTACCGGGATCGAACCCAGGGCCTTGCACTTGCGAGGCAGGCGCCAGAACCACTGAGCTAGATCTCCGGCCCTGTGACTTTTTTTTTTTATATTGAACAAAATCACATCAAATAATAAATTGCTGTCTATATTTTAAAATTGTCTCATCTGATTTAAAAATGTCACGAGGAAATAAAAAGGGATGGTAAAAGAGTTTGCCCTATGAAATCATTAAAACAGAAAGCCAGCAAGGCCACTGCTGAAGGAGGTTAAATAGATAGAGATGAAGGCACAGATCAGAAACATGTTGTCAAAGATCAGTGGTAGTTACTAAAGCTGTTTATTGTCCTTCTAACAGAAAATAAATAAAAAGCAATCATATCGTTTTTAATAGAGTTCTAGGCCATTAAGCCATCATGTAATTTTTATCTGCTCTTGGTTTTTTGCCACAAGGCTAGGCAATTTCCTCCACTGTAAATAGATTCCCTCTGCCTCTGACAAGCTGTGGGAGGTAATCTTGGGCCAGCCGCTCGCCTCCTGAGATGCGCTGTCTTCATTTGCTAAAGGGAGAAGCTGTTTCTTATAGCTCTGATAGTCTGTGTTGCTCTAAAAGAAAATGTTTAGCTAGTTCTGGACATAAATTATTATATATCATCTATTAATAGACACATTTATTTATATGATACATCATTATTCTACATACCGCTAAAAAGCCCAAATCTTGCTAACTAAATTATGACACACTACATTAACCTTGTGACCCAAGAATCAGTCACATTTCTCTTTCATGCTTTCAAATGGAAGACATTCCCTCTGCCTTTTATTGGATTACTTGGATCATTTTAAGAAATCTTTCTGCATGTATCTTAGGGACAAAAGATAACAAAATTTTGTTTGTGGGTCACTTTCTTTGGTCCCATAAAAAGTTGGTTCTTATAGAATCACTTTTCCAATGACAAATATTTTCTTCACTGTTTATTCCTCTCTTTTTTTTTTTTTTTTTTTTTCCCAAGCCAGCCTTGAACTCACTTTGTAGCCCAGGCTGGCCTCACACTCATGGTGATCCTCCTGCTCCAACCTCCCAAGAGCTGAAATTACAGAGGTACACCCAGCTCTTTCTCTAATATTAATCTCGTGTCCCACTATTTCTATGTCTTCTACAAATACCAAACTTGGCACTTCAATTCCAAAACATGGTGCAATTTTTTTGGTAATTTAAACACCAACTGAACTCAGCGTGTTATCACCAACAGTGTACTTAACTGAAGTCATGCTGACACAATCACCTGTGGCTCAGCGTGAGCCTGCCAGACCGTGGCAATTACATCATGACTGGCATCTGTGTAGGCAATGTCACGATTGCTCTCGGGATTATTAAAAATATAGGGTGAGGGCAGGGAAGACACGGGGGTGTTTGGGAGCTGATGATGTGAGATGTCTCATTCACTTCCAGTGATGGCAGTCAGCACAGAGTAAGTGTTCAATAAACAGTCTTTGGTTTTTGAAGGATTGAGCTAAAGGTTGAGTGGAAAGACGAATAAACAAATAAGTGAATAGCTAACTGGGAATGCTGAAAAGGTGCCTCAGTGCCTTTTCTGAGATAGTTTCTTAGTGGACAGCAAACTGCCCTGTACTTTCAGGTCACTAGGGACGGGTGGAACTACACACATCTTCACGCAGGACTTGGCCGTCTGATTTAAGTTCTCTTCAGCTGTCTCTTAACTCTCTATCAGACCGTGACACTTCAAGGTTCCCACGGAAGACTCAGTGTAACACAAGATCCAATGGCCTTGCTCTCTGACGCTCTCTTCCCCCTCGTCCTTGTTTTCGCCATGCTTCGGTGTTCTGTCAGAGCACGGGGACAGAAGACTTCTATGTCTGCGGGGACTCAGGTGCCTGGACTCAAGGGGGCACGCAAACTGCTGCTGAATCTGCTCCTTCTGTCACTCTTCTCCGCTTCCATCTCAGCTGCCCCTTTTCCCTCAGGCGCTCAGCACCTTCACCTTGTCCAGACCCTCCACGGAAGTGAAAGCTTCGGGTTGCAGCTCCCTAAATTCCCCCGTCAGCACCTACAAATCCTACCTAATTCTATCCTTTCCTTTTCTTCTTCCGTCTTTCTCTTTTTTCTCAGTTCAAGGCTAATACCCCCTCTGATTTTATCTGAGGGTCAGGAAACTCACTTGAATGGTTATTCTTGTTTTACTTCAAGCATCTCCTTCACTTGATGTTTTCTGACAGCAAAAATAAGAATAATACGTATTCCCAACTCCGTGTCCTTAGACATAATTTGTAGAGCACCCAGACAATCTAGCAACTTAGAAAGACCTTATCTCAAAATGCAAAATAAAATTTGGGAAAGCACTGGGAATATAGCTCAGTCCAAAGCGTTTAGTATTCATTCCCAGTACCAAAAGGGGAAAAAGATGGCCACCCCTACACTCTTCTAGGCCCAGCCCTTTCTCTCTCTTTCAAAGCCAAGTTTTTTTTGTTTGTTTGTTTTGTTTTGTTTTGAGACAGGGTCTCACTTTGTAGTTCAGGCTGGCCCTGAGCTCACTATGGCGCCCAGGCAAGCCTCGAACTCAGCAATCCTCCTGCCTCTGCCTCCCGAGGGCTGGGATGACAGGCGTGAGCCACCACGCCCGGCACTGTGGTGTGTGGTATTGATTGCTGGTGGGCGTGAGTCACCACGCCCAGCGTTCTATGTGGTTTCCGGGATCGAACTCAGGACCTTGCGCTTGCGAGGCAGGCGCCGGGACCACTGAGCTAAATCTCCGGCCCTCAAAGCCAAGTTTTAAAGTCCTCCTATTATTGTTATCTTCATTTCACCTCCTTTCACTCAAAAATCTGAAGCAATCTGTCAAAACGCTCACCATCCTAACAAAATTGTTCCGAGAGGTCGTTAATTATCTCCATTTGGCCTGTCCTTGCCTGACTTGGTCTCTCTACAGTACTTACGACTTACTCGGTTCTTGACGTTTCTTCCCTTTCAGTTTATGTGATGCTGTTCTCTTTTCCTTTTTTCATGTGTCTCTCTGCTTCATGCTTTGATCAGACAGCGGCCCCTCTTCAGCCTCTTGCCCTCTCCAGTCTACCAGTGAGCCTCCTTGGTGATCTTCAATCAAAGACACTTTACTTCCACATGTAGCTTGCAGGCTCAAATCTTCATGACCAACCAAAATTTTTCTCCAGGTTGATGATAACAGGTTTTGAATTAAACACATCCTCTTCCCTCTTCTATGAACCTGCTTTGCTTCCTGCCTCAGGGGTAATTGTCCACAAACCATATACGTGTCATGGTGAAAACAGGTCTGGGCCCTTAGATTTGTCCTTCCCTCTCCCACAGCATAGTTGATCAGTTATTTAGTCTCCAGGATCCATATCTGGACATCTTCCGGAACCATTTTTGCTGCTTCGTTTTAGTTGAGACCCCTGCCCTCCATCATTCGGATCTCCATAGGGCTCTACTAACAGCTTTTCCAACCTGCCTGCCACACTGCTACCAACACTACTGCCAGGGTAATCTTTCTAGGTGCAAGTCGAATAAAATCGTGTTACTTCCTTGCTGGAAGTATTTTGCTTGCTCCCCAGTAGGTTACTGGGTAGAATTAAAACACTTTAACGAACACGATCCTCCGTGAGCTGCCACTGCCCACATCTTCGGTGCGCTGTTCCCCCAAAGACTCCAGGGGTTTTGAACTTCCGATGACACTTGACTGTGCGCATGCGCTGCTCTGGGCTCAGGAACCTCCTCCTGAGACGACCGCCTACTCTCACCGCTGGTCCCTGTCGGGCTGACACCTCTTCCTTTAGAAAACCGTGATCCAACGCTCCGGCCCTTTCTCAATGCTCTGTGCTCTATCTCCCTAGAAGTTAAACTCACGGACACCCCAAGAAGACGCTTCATGCCTTCCCAGTGCGTTCTCTGCTGAGTCTTCATTCCTTTTGCTGAGAAGCGCTCTGCCCCATTTCCACCTGTTTAAATAGGGAGTACAGCTTCAAGGATGAACACTTCCAGGATTCCTCTGGGAAGAATTAATTTCTCCTCTTCCAAGAATCACATTATTTCATACCTCTTAGCATTTTATTATGTTAACTTGTTTTCTTTTTTGAGACAGGGTCTTGCTAGATAGTTCAGGCTGACCTTGACCTCACTATGTGCCCTAGCCTGGCCTTGAACTCTTGATGATCCACCTGCCTCAGCCTCCGCAGGGATTATAGGCATTTTATAGGCATTTACCATCACACTCAGACCTTTTTAATTTTTTTTTTTTGGTGCCGGGAATTGCCAGGCGTGGCCCTTTTATTAAAACTTTTTTTGAGACAACCTATATTGCCCAGGCTTGTCTTGAACTCCTGTTCCCAAATAATCCTCCTGACTCTGCCTTCCAAGCACTGGGAGTACCACTATACTTATATTTTGACTTTTGGTCAGTAAAATTATTGGAAATTAAGCTGGAAATGTAGCTCAATAATACAGCACTTAA
>PVIC010017989.1:0-32094 GCA_004025085.1 Thryonomys swinderianus
AGGAGTTGGCTGTTCACAGGACCCATGTCCTCCTCCGGGTACTCAGAGATCACCATGACAAGCCTTCCTTGCTGTAACTGTGGGAGTTTCCGGTAGAATTAGCTAGTGGGATGTGGGCAGAAGTGTGTGCTGAACTCGCAGCCCTCTGAAACCCTTTGGGTCACCTGCCCTGCTCTTTTTATTGCCCCCTCACTGACTGAATGCCAAGAGTGCAGAAGGGGAAACTGACAGTGTCTTAGAGAAGCTGGCATAAAAGGATGACAGTATCCCAGGCCCCTGAATGCCGCATAAAAAGTCCCTTGCTAAGTAACAACCAGATTGAAAAATAAATCTGTATGACATTAATCCACTAAAAATTGAATGTTTATTAGACCACTAGCATTAATTATTTTTACTTATCAAATGCCTAATGCAGACTTTTCAACAGCTCTAAAAGATGTTGTAGAATGGATTTACAGGATTTAACAGGAATAAAAAATGTAATGGACTCATCTAAGATTGTGCATGGCCTTATTAATACAAAAATTGTATTTTCCATGTATCAATTCAGGTATTATGTAGGCAATAATAATTACAAAGGCAAGTGTTTCTCACTCTGGGTTATTCTGATGAATAATTCAGGGAGTCATATGGTAACATTTTCTTACTCAAAGAAAATGTCAAGGTTGGAGTGGCTGTCTCTTATCCATTAGAATATCATAGATTCATCGGAATGACATGTGAATTTTAACCATTGCACAAAGTTATCTCTGCAAATATAAGTGATGCTAATACATGGAGGTGGGAAATAAATAAAATATGAACAAATAAAATAAAGCAGGCTTGGAGAGCTCAATTCCAAAGTCCTTCAACATAGAAGAGAGTTTCTCAAATTAGATCTCAATAACAACTTCATCTCCATCCGTATCTTCCAGGTTTCTCAGCAAAATTCCATTTTCTTCACTCTCAACTTACAGATTTTGATCATGGTTGCAGCAGCTTCCGATTGGACTTTGGAAGTATCTATGGCCTATCATAAACAATTCATCTCAATGATTTGAAGCATTTGAGAAATAAGCCCATTAGAAGATTAATAGGTCAGATTATGAGCAGTTAGCCATTGATCTATATAGAAACACACCTGCTAGGGTACTGGCTCACATTAGATTGGACACCCTTTAAAAATGTTTGCTGAGGGGCCGGAGATTGAGCTCAGTGGTTCCGGTGCCTGCCTCGCAAGCGCAAGGCCCTGAGTTCAATCCCGGTAACCACATACAATGCTGGGCATGGTGACTCATGCCCACCAGCAATCAATACCACATACCACAGTGCCAGGCGTGGTGGCTCATCCCTGTCATCTCAGCACTCGGGAGGCAGAGGCAGGAGGATTGCTGAGTTCACGGCAGCTTGCCTGGGCTACATAGCAAGCTCAAGGCCAGCCTGAACTACAAAGTGAGACCCTGTCTCAAAAAAAAAAGGAAAATATTTGCTGAGAATATTAGGTTATAGCTCATCACCTAGGGGAAAATGATAGCTGCATTATGATCCAAAGGTGTAACTCACAGATGAGAGGGAAATCCATTGATTTGTCTGCCCAAAATCCATTCCCTCTATTTATAGTATTAAGATCTAACTTTCGTTTACAAATCAATTATCCTATACTTAGTTCATAGCGTTCATGAGTACATAGTTGATCCCATTTTACATTCTTGCTTCCATTCAGTTTCAGGACCATGGGTAGGATCCAAGTTTGTTCAGAGCACACTATCCCTCTGGCTTGTAAAGCATTGGGTGCAGAGACATTATGGTGGTTATCTGTGCCCAAGTCCCTAGAATTGTTAAGGAATTGTGTTGAAATATTTGCTCTTCTCATTCCAAAATCTAAACTGACAGAATAGAATCTTGAACTCAGGCTACCTCATCACTACCATGGAAGTGATTGCTTTAAGAGTGAAGCCAACACAAAAGAGGTGAGGCAAAAATAGGAAGAGAGGGGTCTGGAGATTTACCTCAGTGATTCCAGTGCCTGCCTAGCAAGCACAAGGTCCCTGGTTCAATGCCAGTAACCACATACAACAATACCAGGTGTGGTGGCTCATGCCCACTGGCAATCAGTAACAAATACCACAAATGCTGAGCTTGGTGGCTTAAGCCTGTAATCCCAGTGCTCAGGAGGCAGAGGCAGGAGGATTGCTGAGTTCAAGGCTTGCCTGAGCTACATAGTGAGCTCAGAGCCAGCCTGAAGTACAAAGCGAGACCCTGTCTCAAAAACAAAAACAAACAAACAAAGAAGAAGAGGAAGGGGAAGGAAGGGGAAGGGGAAGGGGAAGGAGAAGGAGAAGAAAGAGAGAGGGCCAGGGATCTAGCTCAGTGGTTCTGATACCTGCCTGGCAAGCGTAAAGACCCAGGTTAGATCCTCAGTACCATTTACCATAATACTGGTCATGGTAGCTCATGCCTATAATCCTAGTACTCAGGAGGCAGAGGCAGGAAGATTGCTGTGAGTTTGAGGATACCCTGGACTACATAATGAGTTCAGGGCCAGCCTGAACTACAAAGTGAGACTTTGTCTCCAAAAAAAAAGAGAAAAGGAAGAGATTCGTAATTATTCTGTTTGAGTACTTGAATCTAGTTGTATTTTGTATAAGTAAATGATCTTTTATATTTTTAGCTAATTTGGTTTATCTAAAACCATCAAATCTTATATCATGGGGTTGAATTATCTGATAGCTTCAGGAACAGATTGTTGGGAACAATTCTAAATAATTTGGGGGGAAATCATTCACAATTAAAATTATGATTAGGCTTAGTTTTCCTGCCTACAAGCCACCTATGGCCTCTTGAAACATAATTCTGTTTTTGCCTCTGATCACAGCTAAGATCTTAGTGGTCCCATGATACTGTGAAGCTAGTCCAAGACAAGATTTCACCAGCTAAAGATATCCTGAGTATGGACAAATTCCTAATCAACAGAAGTTCCTCTTTGTTCTAGGATGTACCAAACCCACTGCGCCTGAGTCACTTGCTACATTTGTTATTAGAATGTAGAAACAAAAGTGATACAAATTCAGAGTCTTCTGTATTTGTTGCCTAGAGCAGCACTGAACAGCGAAAGCTCAGTTTCTTTTCCTAAGTCTCATTTCTATGTATTAATCAATTCACCTTGTGCTGCCATGGCTCACAGGAGAGTAAGACTCACTGAAGAGGTTCTAGTAATGTCTCCTTTCCCTGTCCCCTACAACAGATATTTATAAAGGTGGTATTTTCAGCGATCATTTACATTTAGTCATCTGGATTTGTTCTGGTCCCAGACTTTCACCACTATCTAAAAAGAGGGAAACAAAGCTTATGTATTTACAGGGTAGGGAATTGTAGAGTGGGTTTGGAAATGGGAAAAATGAGAATTAAATTGTGTCATATATTGGTACAAATTCCCAATACTGAGTTTGATCGTGAGGTTCATATACAATGTACCAATAAAGATTAAAAATAAATAAATAAAATAAGAACACTACTATTGTAGTTACTATTATATTTAAAGAAGTTCTAAAAAAACTGGGTTTTACCTGACTAAATATTATACAGATACCTGAGAGTGTTAGCAAAATTACATTCCTGTGCCCTAGACCTGAAGGTAATGACTTAGGCAAGCTTTTGCTTCAGAGACCTGGGATCACATGCAAACAAACAATACTAGAGAAAGAGCAGAACCCTGGGACTGAGATGAACAATAGAGAATTTCTGATCTGGCTTCTTTCTGTGGCTTGCAAAACTATACTTTGGAGAAATTCACTTTTGTCCTAAGTTCCTAGTTCATAAATGATGATAACAATGTCATCATAGTGGACTTGGCAAAATGTCTGTAAATAATTCACCACAGTGATTATTACTGCATAAGTAAAGCTCCACTGAAAGGTGTCTATTGCTAATTCGCCTGTGTGGATAAGCTTCTCAGATAAACTAATTGTTACTCATCAGAATCTAGGAAGACAACACCCTAGGACAATGAGACACGGGATCCATAAGATTTGGTATGGAAATGGAACAGAAGACTCTATTCCTCAGTCCAATAAATGTTTTGAGGTACAAAGGAAAGGGAAATAACACGAGGAAAACAATTCAGAAAACTTAAAAGCAAAGCCCTTTTAACTTAATGTTTTATTTGTGGCTTAAAATTACTTAGAACATTGCTTATTAATAGAGCTTTAGCCCCTCTACAGAACACTTCTGTACAGTAATAATAAAGGCAAGGAACGGAGCAAGGCATGGAATGGAGTTTGTATCACCAGTCATTCTGGGGTCTCTGTAACAGGTAGAGCTATACAAAGGAGGATGCCAATGGTGAACTGTAAGAGAATGAAGAGAGGATGTGCTTACAAGGTATTATTATTCTGTGTGGCACTGTAACAGGAAAGACAACTTTGAAAGATGGCCATCCTGGATTTAAATCAGAGAGGCCTCATTCACTTATTGAACTGTCATGCCCACCTTAGCTTCTTTCGACTTTGGTTCCTAATGTGTAAATTAAGAAAAAGATGTCAGTGCCGGGCGTGGTGGCTTACGCCTGTAATCCCAGCACTCAGGAGGCAGAGGCAGGAGGATTGCTGAGTTCGAGGCTTGCCTGGGCTACATAGTGAGCTCAGGGCCAGCCTGAACTACAAAGTGAGACCCTGTCTCAAAAAAAAAGAAAAAAAAGGAAAAAAGATGTCAATCTCATCAGATTGTGTTGAAGGCTCAATGAAATGATTGACATAATGTGTTTAGTAGAATACCCAGCATACAGTTAATGCTCAAAAAAATAGCTATATTATGACTTAATTATGTTTATGGTTTACTGGGCATGCTATTCTTTTAAAAAGCTGACAAGGTTAGGACACATATTTGCAGAAAGACATACATCTCATATTTTTATAGAGCAGACAATGAAAAGAAGAAACAATCAGATACCACCCAACCTGTCAGCTGCAAAAGGTGGAAAATGAGAAGAGAAAATTAAATAAGCACTTTCTGCCACTATATTCTCGTAAGAGCTAACTTTCTAAAAGGGCCTTTGTCAGCCTTTGCCTTTGGAGATGGTGGCACAGCCAGAATTCACCCCCACCTTTCATGGTTCGGATCCTAAGGAATCGGCAGCATCTATTTCCAATATCCATTACATACTGATTTGCCTTTGCTGTCATAATTGTTTCAAAAAGAATCAATTCTGCAATTTTCTTCCTTTTCCAAACTGCTCTGGGCTTTGGCTGATAAAACAGTGATTTAAGTCAATAGCTGAGAGAGGAATTTAAATATGTTCCTAAAGGATAATCACTAGGCCCCTTCTTGAGTGCATGCATTTTTAACAGAATTTCTCAACTTCTGAGTGTGGTAATTAAATAGAGAGGTGTAAGAAATAGAGAAAGTGGAAAAGGAAAGTCAGTTTCATTTGTTTCCGTATCTTAGGTAACTGCAGGTGTGTGTTAATGAATTACAGGACTGGTAAAATAAAATTAAAGGCAGCTGCGTGTGTTTACAAAACTGCAGCCACAAATCACAGGTATGGGTTGCATCCATAATTCACCCATAATTGACAATTTTCACATTAGTCGTTAAAGAACCGAGTCACGCAGGTGATGACACTATTTGCCTCTTCGCACCAGAGGCCTCCCTTCGTTACCCATGCAGCATCTCAAGCAAAATGAGTATAGTTTTGCAGGTAGAGTAAAGCCTAGAGGCAAAGAACCACACCTTGGAAGAAAAACTCCCTTTCTGGCTCCGCTTCCCCAACCCTTTGACCTCCAGGCCCCCATCAAAGAAGTGAGCTGAGACCCACCATCACAATAAACAAACTAGATTGAGCTTTGGCACTTTGAGCTAAAGCTAGACACCTCAGCTGAGTTTCTTTTTTTTTGCAACAGGGTCTCGCTTTGTCGTTCAGGCTGGCCCTGAGCTCACTGTGGTGCCCAGGCAAGCCGCCGCAAACTCAGCAATCCTCCTGTCTCTGCCTCCCGAGTGCTGGGATGACAGGAGTGAGCCACCATGCCCGGCACTGTGGTATGCGGTGTTGATTGTTGGTGGGCGTGAGTCTCCACGCCCAGCATTATATGTGGTTACCAGGGATCGAACTCAGGACCTTGCGCTTGCGAGGCAGGCACTGGAACCACTAAACCAACCCTCCGGCCCTGAGCTGAGTTTTTTAAGATCCTCTGGTTCAACTCCTTTATCCATTACACAGGATAAAAATAGTACCTCACTTACAGGCTTAAGTATAAGTAATTTAGGATTAATTGACTTAAGGCATGTTAAGTATTCTGAGTAACAGCGCTCAGTAAGCCCTGAGTGAATGTCTACTAACAGCTCCAGGCCTCAGTTTCTTTAGGCATAAAATGAGGGCAAAGGCGTAGCTCACCACGTGACATTGTCAGGAAGAGGAGAAGAGAAATGCAAGAAGGTGTTTAGCTAATTCCAAACAAGGAGAACGCTGGAGAGTGTAGTTAGGAATAGCCATGGTGACAGTGGCAGCTGTACCACAAGTGAAGAGATCGACTAATATTGGGATTTTTTTTCAAAAGCACTCTATGTATACAAATCCCAAGTCTTGGGCTTCTAATTTTTTTGGAAGATTTTTTTTTTTCCATTTGGGTTCCTGTATTCCTGTTCAAAATGATACAGATAGGACTGGAGATCGGATTTTATCAGGCATCTTTTTGATTGAATAACTTTAATCTTGATAAAAATCTCCTGTATGAAGGGATCCCTGTACGAGGCAGGGAAACCCCTCACCCTACCTCCCTGAGGAGGGCCGGGGGAACTGCATCTGGACTCCTCGGCAGCTTGCCCAGGAGGGGTCAGGAAGCTGCTTTGGAAAGCTGCTGGGCTGGGAGGAAAGCCGGACACAACGGCAAGTGGGATCCAGATGGAGCTGAGAAGCTACAGGGATGCCAGCCAAATGCTTTTCTGAAAACTTGTGACCTTGCCCAGAACCAACTTTCTCAAGTTCCCACCATTTCCCAGATGAGAAGTCTGATACTCAGTATTTCACTTGTCATCACCGAGATTTAGGAAGACAGGACAATCCAGATACGCTGCAACAGTAGAGCTACATTTCTGAGCCAAACTGACCTGTACACACATCAAAGTTTATTGCCCACTAGTTAATAAGGGAGCTGGCAAACCAAAGAAGCTCATTCAGAATGATATAAGGCAGTGAGGTTAAATGCATTATGCTCCTGCAAGGTATAGATTGCTTTGTGACTTCAGGTGGTCACTCAAGGTCACACATTTATCAATGAAACGGTAAATTTGAGGCACAATATGTAGCCATGTTCAGACACAGACTCGTTAGTTGGAAAACAACAGGTAATCTACAAGAGACGCCAATGTTAAACAAACTGATCTGCATTATTAATTAGACAAACGAGGTAACAAAGTTTCTCCTGCCTCTTCCACACAGAACCAATTAGCACTTGGGCGCTGGGTAGAGGTCAAATACAAGAATACCGGCAAAATCAGAGTCTGATTGGTTTCAAACTAATTTTTGTAGCATATAATCAAAGATGGCCAAGCAACTTAATACTCTGAAAGGGAGAGGATGGTTTCCTTTCACAACAATAAGAATACGTCAAAATATTTATTCGCGTTTGGCACATCATTTTCCCAAGTGAGGTTTTTCACAGCACATGGACACATTTAATTTTCACAGCATGTTTGAGAAGGGCCAGGGCAGGTAGAGCGCCATTGTCTGCACAAAAAACGTAACACCTTGACAACTGAAATATCTCAGCTCAAAGCCTACTATGAAGAGGATGAAAGAGACAGGAGGAGATGTTTGGTACGGCTAGGAAAATGGTTTGCTTTCAAATATTTCAATTATTCCAGGGAAACTCTCCACGGTCAGAACCAGACTAGACACACGCGGCCACGTATCCCAGAGAGGTAGAACTGGGGGTGTTTCATCTTATCTTTGGGGTGATTGGGTAGACGTACACAAAAAGGGTCAGGAAAGCAAAGCTTATCATACAGTCACTGACCTATGTGGTTCGCAGTTTTTCAGTTTTGCAATGATGTGAAAATGGCTCGCATCCAGTATAAACTAGATCTTTCCTTTTAATGTTGATCTTTCCTATAATAGTCTTTCATGATGACCAGCTGGAGTTGCCAGCCCCAGGTCCCTGTCAACCGCACCACCACATGGGAAATTCCTGGGATTTTGCAGGGCATGGGGTTGCCAGGGTTTTTAGATACAAGGATTCACTAAATTACATGAGATAGTCAGGCCTTTATTATATATTAAGCTGTGTGTTCAATCATTTTGCCCAGAAGCAAGCCAGCTTTACGCTGTCTGAGCCAATTTGAGGTAGGCTAGGCTGAGCTAGGTACTGGGTGGGTAACAGGGTTACTTCTGCCGACAGTGGGGTCGTGGAGAACTTTCAGTCATCGTCAGAAGTCGCGGAGGCAGAGGCACAGCGCGGGTCAGTTGGGGAAACACGAGGGTGGACGCGACCCAGAAGACAGAGCAGGGAGGGGGTTGTGGAGCTTGAGCCCCACGACCTTTGTTGGGGTTTGCTTGGTCATGGCAGGGCAGGTGAACACCTCAGGACATCGAGCGTAAATAATGTGGGAGAGCTTTAAAATCTAGGGATGAGGCCACAGTTTAAAGCTGAGAGGAGCCAGGGGGAGGAACGCTACCCTGAGACAGGCAGGCAGGTGGAGGGGACCAGGCTCAGGGCCGCGAGCTCACAGCCGGCATGAGTGGGCAGCTGAGCGCCTGCTCTCTCTAAGAACTGCTTAGTCCAGGTGGGGCAGCCTCCGCCCAGCTGGTAGCGTTGTCTGCGATGTCAAGACATCATCAGATACAGAAAGGAGAACAATCTAGCCAAGGAGTACTCGAAAGTTCTTGTGGTCTTTCTCTACCCCAGTTTGTCAGCTTGTGTCCTCAAATTCCTACGTTGAATTCTTTGAATCTGCTACAGCAAAATATGGACTAAGTATTCTCTTAAACCTTCAGGAAATCACTACGTGCATATAACCAACAATATGTTATCAGATGAACTCTTTCACCTGTAATATAGACTAGTCCTAATTCTGTGAGAATTTCATAGGCTGTTACTAGGAGCCCTAACTTCAATTAAACACTGCAATCCACTGGAGAGGTCTTTTGTTTTCTGAGGCAGAGTCTTGCCATGTGGTTCAGGTTGGCCTTGAATTCATTATATTGCCCAAACTGTCTTCAAACTTGAAATAACCCTTCCTGCCTCAGCCTTTTAAGGGCTGGGAGAAATGTGCCACCACGCCCGGCTGGAGACATTTTCAAAACTATCCCAAGGCCCAGTCTCATTCTGGAGACTGTTGTAGTCTAAAGCCATTGGTGCGTAGTCCACAGCAAATTCTAGCTCAAACCATGTAAATCATTATTTTTTGGTTTAACAGTAGGATTTAGGGCTAACATATTCATGTAGCATGTGGATTCCCTACAGTGGGAAGTTACAGTTTGCAAGGTATGGCAAATTTACTGTGTATGACCACAAGCTAAGATAAATGTTTAATTCATTTAAAAATTTATACAATCAAAGACACCTCGCCATTCACACCCCTCCAAATAGTCCCCCTTTCAACACACACAAATGCAGTTCTTGCTCCTTTCTGAAGAGGTCCTGAAAGTCCCCCTGTGAGCGTGTCTTGTTACACTGTCATGGCTCCTCCATCTCCCGCACTGACCCACCATGTTTAATTTTCACGATCATCCTGACCTTGAGGAGATGCCAAGGTCACACGGCGGCACGTTTGGATGGATGAAGACATAGCGTGATGTTTGTACACACCTGCCTTTCCACTGGATGGCCACTGGCAGCATCGGGCACTGTATTTTTGATCACACCCCACAAACACACTCATCAAAAAGGACTTTTGGAACGTCTTCAGAAAGTGGAAAGAGTGATGAGATAACTACGCTCAAAGAAAAGGGGACGATTTTGAGGGCATTTAACGCAGTTTGTCTTTTAATGCAGTACTTTTTAAAAAAAATTTAACATTCACTGTGTATTTTTCTCACGTCATGTAATTTATACAAGGTGCTTCGGGGGTTGAATGGTGCCTGTGATTCTTCTTTTACACTGACCTTTGCATTCTGAGAGAAGGATAGGGATTTTTTTGTGTGTGGAATGTGATCTTCATTCAGAGCCAAACGAAGGCTCCCCCTAGGGAAGACCACATGGAAAGAAAAGTTCGCTAAAAACAATGTTCCGAGTCTAGAGCCTTGTTAGCCATGCCGGGTGCCCTGCACGAGCCTCCTCAGCAGTCCCGGGAGCTTGGCAGGAACCCCGAATCTCAGGTCCCGCCTCAGACCCAGGCCAGCAGGATCCAGTTTGACAAGCTCCTTAGAGAAGTCATAGGCATATGTAAATACTATTGCAGTGCTGTACCCGCCTCCCACCCCTGGCTTTTTCACATGCTTCTCCCAGAGGTTAATCCTTCTGGCATGAAGGAATCTTCTACAATAGGTCACCAGCAAGTTCTTCTGCCTACATTGTCACCATTGCACCAAAAAGCTATAAAAGCCAGGGTTTACATAGGCTGCCTCGCCCCACCCCCGCCAAGAAGCACCTGTCACAGGTACCACAAAGTGGCAGCGTCCCTTACGGTTTGTAACCCAAAGAAATATTTTCAAATCCACATTATTCGGGTTGGAAGGCAGAATCTCTCTCTCTTTACCTTTTCTGTCTTTCCTTCCTGCTTCCCTCCTCCCCTTCTCCACCTACAGAAAGCCCAAAGTCTAATCATATTAATTCTGTCCAACTGCTTTAAGGGACCGAAGTTCATCGGGAATAATTAACACCTTTTGAACATTCATGAAAGCTTGGGCATCTTGACGCCGCTTAGAGCCACTTTTTATGTTATCCTTGAAGCAACTTTTCGCGCTGTGTAGTGAGGGGGTGGAGGCGCCCGCAGGCTTGTGAGTGGCTGTGCTGCCTCTCGAGGTCCCAGGCAAAAGGCTGAACAGGGCAGACCTGAGAGCTGACCCTCAGTCTGTCTCCGGGAACCACGTCCAGGAATAATACAGAAAAACTAGGCGAAGGATGTCTGTCGACCAGCAAGGTGGAAAATCAAAGAAGACGTTAGGAATCATATTTGAAGAGACCGATTAATATAAAAAAGCAGAACAAGAGTGTGATCTGAGGCTTTTGACCAGGTTGAAAATAAAGACCCCTGAATAAACAGACTGATAAAATACATATTTGCAACATGATTGCAGTACTTAATGATATTAACAAGTAATTAGCAGTGATCATTTTGAAATCTGCAAATAGCTACAACCTTCTCCAACCTGAGGTCCAGATTAAGACTCGAAGGATCGAAGATGGCCACCCTTCCGCTGGCCGCTCCAGCTGGGGTCTCCGGCAAATGAGAAGGACCACAGAAAGATAAAACAACAACAAAATTTGGAAAATGCCTTCCAAGAATTTTTCACACTTTAGCAGACGCTCAGTTCTAACAAATGGTGGGTTCTGGTACCTAAGAGCACAGAAAGTTATTTTTCCACATCCCTTAAATTTGATTTTTTTTCCTCTCTCAAAAAAAAAAAAAAAAAAAGACTTTCTGCCAAGTTTTCTCAAAAACAAAAAGAACTGAAAAAAGAAAGAAAAGACTCCTCCAGGCTTCCCGCTGACATAAAGGGCAGGCCGGATCATGAGGCTGCCGGCCAGCGCAGTCATTAGTATGAGGCCAGAGGGACAGGGACGGGGCAGGAGGGATTAAACCGGGTTTTGGGGAAAGGGTGATCTCTAGTTCTAGGGTCAGCAAAGGATCGTGCAAGGCTGCTGAGTCTAATCTCGTCTCCTTTAATGACTCATCTTCAGCCACTAATTTGGACCCTCACGAAACAAAGCTTATTCTGCTTTAAGGAATCCTGAGAGGCAAGTTTTTCTATGGATTAACAGCAGAACACATCTCAAACTTTATCTTAGTTTAGGTCTATGCTTTTAACTGTATGTGATTCTTTTCCTTCCCTGCTCCCAGCCTGGGCACAGTTGGCAATGCCTGGAGATATTTTTGGTTGTTGCAGTGAAGAAGGGAAAGTTACTACTATCATCTAAGAGGTCTATGCCAGCAACGATGCTGAAACCCCTGTAGTGCTCAAAATAGTCTTTGGAACAAAGAATTATCTGGCCTGTAAGAGAATATGCTGGGGTTGGCAAATTTTACAGGAGAGAGAGAAGTCACCATTCTTTGCTTCGTGCTGTTGTACTGGTAGGCAGTAGATAACGTGGAATGCGTGAATACCACATTCTCCCAACACTTGGGCTAGATTTCTTATGGTTCAGGAAGACATTTCTTCTGAATGTAGAACCCTTATTTATAGTTAGAACGGTGTAACTCTCTACTGACTTGCTGGTCTGAGTTACTAGACAGTAAGCCCCAGAAAGGTAGAAACTATGCCTGATTAATCTCTCTTCTCCCACAGCCAACCACATAAATAGCATATAATAGATGCTTAAGATGTATTTCACACATCTGTCTATGAAAATTTAAGTTACCTAGTTATGTAAGTAGCAGGGAATTATGCATACTTGATATTGCTGGAGTTCCAAGTGCAGCATCTTAGACAGATGGACAATTTTCCTGGGTAGTTGAAGCCAAGGAGTCTCTGTGACTATCAGGAATCACTTGTGATGTATATAAAGATTTTGAAGATGTGAAAAGAATAGTGATCTCCTAAGTAAGTCCTATAGTTAAAATTGTGCGGGAGGGGGGTTGCCGGGCATGGTGGCTCACTCCTATAATCCCAGCACTCGGGTGGCAGAGACAGGAGGCTTGCTGAGTTCGAGGCTTGCCTGGGCTACATAGTGAGCTGAGGGCCAGACTGAACTACAAAGCGAGACCCTGTCTCAAAAAAAAAAAAAAAAGGCAAAAAAAATTGTGCGAGGAGATTCTCCAAATTGCGGCTATTGCTCTGCATTTCACAAAGGCAGACCTTTTCAGTGACACAATGGTCCACTCTGGAAAAAAGCCTCCGTGGAGAATGTCTGGAAAGGAATCAGAGCTGAGCAATTCATGCCATGGGGTGTAGTTAAAGCGCTCTTGGAAAGCTACCAGCCACCCCTGTCATAGACACAACCCGTTTCTGTTTTAACAGGAACTTCTTTAGCCCATCCTGTTAGAGTAGGAAGTTTTGCCAACTTCCTTTAGACTTTAATTGATAACACACAAATCTGTCGTCGCAGATGGTTAGGTGGGCAGCATTGAAACTGAGGTCTGGAGAAAGGCTTCCCACCCCCAGCGAATGCGCCCGAGAAGCAAAGCTGCACAGAGCACCATGGAAACAGAATCAAGGGAAGAACTCTGGACTCCACGCTGACGCGCAAGAAGCCTAGATTAAAGGTTCCTGTGCGTGAAGAAGGTTATAGGTCCCCAGTTTGTCTTTTTACCATGTGAGATAAGATTGCCTGGTATTGAATCCCAGATATACCAACTACTACCTTGTACAAGATCTTGGGCAACCTATTTAACTTCTGTGGGTCCACTTTTCCCCACACTTAAAAACTTTGGTATTAATACCATCCTCTTGTGATATCCAGAAACATAAGTGAGATATAAACTATTCTTTATTAACTACAGTAAGTTCCCGACTTGTAAGTCAATCCGCTCCAGGCTTGAAAGTCAGATTTATTGATAAACCCAAGAAAATGAGGCTTACACATTCTTGACACAAATATGCAGTACAATGCATTCTGCTTTGCACTGTCTAGCAGTCCTTTGCTAGTGGGACATCGCTTGCTCCTGTACATCCTGGGCTCTGCCTGATCTGTGTACTACCGAACACGGTTGGACTGTACAGTACACACACACAGCACGGCTGTGACAACGTCTGGCGGACGTGTGACCTTCTTTCCTCTCGTATCAAATGGGTGGTTACAAAATTGAGTTGAGCAAGGCTGAAAACGAGGGTAGATTATAGATAGCTGAGCTGTAAAAATATTTTTTTGACTTATTGGTCTCCTTAAAAACATGTCCACCTTAGAAATAGGTATCATGAGCTATGTTGTCTTTCTTTCATGCAACAATTTGGCTACCCAAGAAACGTGGCCTCTCAGAAGTTGGGGTGAGCCACTCTGACTTCTGGCTCTCCTTTCTTTAGTTCCAGACTCCAAAGCTAATGTCGCTAGAGCAAGAGGGAGAGGCTAGCTTGAGTATAATGCTCCAAGCATAAGTTTCTGTTCGATAACTCCACAGATAAATACAAATTTGAATTTCATATGGCACATTTCTGCTATTTTTCCCTCCAACATAGGTTCGGTGTAAATTTTCTTAAGGTCCTTGGTTCCTCCATTCCAACTGACAGCAAGTGGATTTTAAGAATGAGAGTGATACCATATTCATGGTTCCATAAGTGGATCCTCTTATGAGAACAGAGCAGGAAAGGGGCTAAGTGCTGAGATTTTTAAAATTTTAATTTATTGGTACATTATATATACACATAACAATGTGTAGAGGTAGTTGGTCATACTGACTACCAGCCACTGAACAGTTTTAATGAGTCCTACTCCAAATGCTTTATGTGGATTGGTGCGTGGAATTCTCAGCCCCAGTTGTATCAGGTAGGTAGCATTAGGGCCTCCATTTTACAGACAGAGGCAAAAGAGGTCAAAGAGCTTAACCGCATGTCTGACCTAAGTAAGCAGCAAGAAAGTAATCAGTACAGAGACTTGTACATAGTAGGCACTAAAAAAAAAAAAAAAAATGTCTGCACCAGAAAAATCATTGATGATATAGACCCTAAAATGAGTATCAAGATACATCATGTACAGGTACAGGTTCTCAATGACTCATGGGGTCCTAACAGGTACTTAAAGTGTACCAATAAACTCAAAAAAGGGAAGCAAAGAAATGTAGAATCCCAAAGCAGAAAACACCCTTTAGGGGGACCAAAGAAAGGATGCGACTGTTTGTTTGGAGTGTGCAGTAGTTCCACTGGGAAGTTTTCTCAACGCGGAGTTTTGCTGTCACATTTTAGGGAAAGAATATCATCCCGGCTCTCGCTGGCACAGGGGACAGCCTTCGTCCCTCCGTTTTAACCGGAGGTTACCCTCATAGGCAACGAGCAAGCGAGGCCGCTGGACCCCAAGCCAGCTGCATCTTCGGATTCTACTTCGATAATTAACGTCAGGGCCACTGTGATCAAGTTGTTCCGACACTTGGATGACGGCCTGAAAGAAAAGACCAGTTCAGCGCTTACCTGCTTTGTATGATTCTCTGCAGTTTGAGACAGCAGAGTGCAAGTAAGCTGAACCTTGGCAAAGCCAACCTGGATGAGCCCTGGTATGGACAGAGCTCTTATCTAGGATTTCCCATGGATCATTTCATTTCACTCGACCGTTTCTCCATGGGTTATGTATTATTTTTGTCTCCACTTTGCAAGCAAGAAGGCAGGTTTACTGAGGAACTTGGCCCATGGCTGGGAGTAGTGGTAAGCAAGGGAACCAGCTACTAAGGAAGACTTAATGGTCTTAACCACTTTATTCTCAACTTCCCAGGTTGTCACGGGTTGAGATTCAGCAGGGGGCAAATGCAAGCAGGAAGATGATGCTTTCAGTTGATTACGAGGGATTTCTACACCAGACTCCAGGCTTGATCAACATGCAAGACCCAGAAGTAGCCCAATGGCATGAGCTCAACTTTTTCATAACCTTAGGGTTTCTAGGTCATGAAAAAGTTCTTGAAGCCCAATAAATCCAGTTCATTCTATAAAAAGATGCAATCTAAACATCCCAATTACGGTAAGCAATTTTGTATATTTATTTTTTTTAAAGAAACGGCCACAGACTCTGTCTTTATCATAACAAGCCTCACTGTGCCCACAGTGAATCAATATTTCCTCATAATGTTACTTGCTTCCCACTGAATTCCTGGCAAATTCTACAGAGGAAAGCAATACTTACAGTACATTATTACTTTGGTGTTTGGTGGAGAATTATTCATTCCCACATATTATTGAAACTGTGTTCACTTTACAGAATTTATTTCCTACTCTAAATTCCAACAGTGTATATTTCTCCTCTTACTGCTATTTAAACACATCAGTAATTTCTAAGGCTAATTGTTCTGGTATTTGGCATGTCAACTTTTGCATGCGTTCTTACAAATGAACTTTACATATAATGGTAGATGGAACAGCATAGTAGAAATCCATCTCCTGAGAGAATCCTTAACAATTAAAATATGGTCATTACTAGGCTTCTAAAGGTGCCCTACGTTGCCTACACTCAATGCCAGTAATTCACAAAGCAGGGAAATTGTGACATCTTGTTTCAGAGTTTCTTCCTTTGCCAGTGGTATTTACAGTCCCAAAGCCACCAGTCCTGGCCACTTCCAGAAATGTCACAAATACCCCAACTCTGCCCTGAAAAGACTTGCAGTGATTCAGTTTCTGACTAAACGTAACCCCACTGGCACAGAAACCACCCTTGATAACAACGAACAACAGTGAGGACCACTACTGATACTATCAAATACATGATACTACTATGTGCTTGGTACTGTGCTAAGTGCCGCAGGCTGCTTCTTTCATACAGTGGTCTTCTGTAAGAAGTTCTTACCTGATACATGAAACGACAGAGACACTTAGATGATAAACAGCTTTCCCTTTGTTCAACTAGCTTGTAAGTGTCAGAGCTAGGATTCCAACCCAATTCTGCTTAATTTCAAAGCCTACAGTTTTAACAGTTGGTTTACCATCTCCTTTTTTTTTTTTTTTTTTTTTTTTGAGACGGGGTCTCACTTTGTACTTCAGGCTGGCCCTCAGCTCACTATGTAGCCCAGGAAAGCCTGGAACTCAGCAAACCTCCTGCCTCTGCCTCCCAAGTGCTGGGATGACAGGCATGAGCCACCACGCCCAGCACTGTGGTATGTGGTATTGATGGCTGTTGGGCGTGAGTCTCCACGCCCAGCATTATATGTGGTTACCAGGATGGAACTCAGGGCCTTGCACTTGCGAGGCAGGTGCTGGAACCACTGAGCTAAATCTCCGGCCCTATCATCTCCTTTTTAAAAAAATTGATTTTATTGGGACATTTTATATACACATTGTGATCACGATCGATATATCATTTCCTTTATACTAAACAGACTGGCTGAAGAAAATTAACCTTGGCAACAAACACTTCATGCTTATTATTCACATAGAGCAGTGGCGGCACACACTATGTAAGAACAGAACATGCTGCAGCTGGCTGTTGGTTATCATGGGAAGCTCTCAGGTTCATCATCTGATATACACAGCATCCTGGCAACTTTGCCTGCAGCCCCATGTTGCACTGGCTCTGACGTGCCTCAGCACAAAAAAACAGGAACTCTACCCTCAAGCCATTGGCCACCATTCGTCACGTGGCTCTGCTCACCTGGACATCAGCTAGAGAGATTAAAGGTCATACGCACATATCTAGTCACTAGCAAAACCTCTCTATAACTCTGTTCACTGCCCCTAAGTAGGAAGAGACTTTCTGGGTTATTCTACACATGGGGCATTTACACATACATTCCAAAGGTGTTGCAGGATTTCGCCCTTATTTTTGGAAAGTAAGCCTCCTCTTACTGAATCCACATTTTTGCGTACTGACTCTTAATTGCATAGGACATTTGCTAACAAAATTTCTCTGATAAAGATAACTATAGAGTAGCAAGAAATGGGTTTGGATATTTTAAGCCCTTTCACGCCACCAAGACAATATTGATATTTTTTGCTAAATAACATAGCTCTGTTTTCTCTCAGAAATTGTGATAGGAAAGCCCCCAAGTGTGAGTGCTGAGCAGGTGTAAAGGTAATCTTTCCGGACCTCCCCTTACATGTCTCCTATGATTTAGTATTTTAAGCCTTTGCTTTCTGACCACAATGGACTGTAACAACTACAGATCTAAAGGGCACCCTTATCGGACATGTGCTTGTTGTAATAGGAATCTTTTTCTTTTTCCTGTCTCTTTTTTACTTAAAGATGGAGGCACAATTTTAGAGTAAGAAAACTACTGCATCTATCCATTTATTAGTGTGCAGTTCACCTTTTTTTGTCCAGTCTGGGTACCCATCAAGTTTCTAGAACTTTCTATAGTACAACATTGCACAGCTCCACCCATTACTGTTCTTATTTCCAGGTTCACTGTGGCCTATAATATACTTTCTTTGATTGAAATCAACTTCTCTTCTTCTGCGTCGAATGTTATGTTATAAACATGATTTGGGGAAGGAAAGACATTTGTATTCATGCAAAGTGACTTGAAGTGACTGAATAAGGTTTCTCTTCTTTGCTTTGTATTTTTGTTTGGAAGAGTCTCATTTGCTATGTGAGAGGGACAGAACTACAAAGTATTCCTATTTCTAGGCTTTGAGAAAAGAATTTAGAAAGTAATGGTCTCCTAATGTCATGGAAAAATCATTCTGGTGTGCTCAGTCACCTTTGTGAAATTTGTATCTTTGACACCACTGTGTTGAGGAGTCCCCCTCCCCCCAGCACTCATCCCAGGGCCAGGGTGCTATTAACAGTGCTTAACGAACAGGTAAAGAGGAGACACAAGTAGCCTTGGAACCCTCAGCGAGCCACTGGGCTAAAGCACAGTTAAGCATCAACTGTAATACAAATTGATCTGAATCAGGTCTTATCAGGATGCTCACTGATGGAAGACGGGATACGTGGTACAAAGTGAATTTTAATCACACCTTTTTGACCTGTATCCATGCTGGCTGAGCAAAAAATTCAGAAAGTTTTTTCAAAAAAAATAAATAATTAAAAGCAAAGACGAAAACAACCTGCTATGCCTTGTGTCTGTGCGCCCCTCCCCCCGCTTCCACCTAGGAACTCAAGCCTACATATTCCACTACCTTTCCGATGCATTTGCTTTAAACAGAGAGAAGCAGCCAATGCGCCCCATGAAGAGGTTGCCATGGAGGAGCCGTTGCAAGTAAAGAGTAGTGATGACAGCAAAGTGGCATGCAACTGGGCAGCAGAACGGCCACGGGGCTGCAGAGCGGACAGCATTTGTGCCTCACGCTTTTAATGCAGCATGACTGTTGCAGGCTCCAGAAAACACTCGGTCCTGCTGCAGTCCTGCCTTGCACTCCAAAGAGCTGCCCCACTTCTGTGGACATTAGTCACAGCTCCCATCCAGGCGTGGACTCACTATCATGTTTAAGAAATGTAGTGGCAATCCTTTGGTCACAGCGTGTCTACTCCTTACAGAATTGCTACGTATGGGGTTTATTTACAGTGGTAGAAGCTTGTACATTTCTGACTCCTGCTTTCCCCCCATTGGACAAAAATAAAAGCCCCGGATGTGGTCTTACTCCTATCTTCTCTTCTTCTTAAACAGAATTTATCAGTCAAAACTAGAAAGAATACCTACAAGCTTATCTTTCTGAATGAAATCTTATCTGCTTTCTTTGCAGGTTGAAAAATTATTTAAGAATACATAAGTTAATTGATAGGCTTCAGCAAACAATTCAGATTTTAATGAAAAGAAATGTATATGGATACACCCATGAGACAGACAGATATATATGTCCATATATATATACATATATATATATACATATATACATATATATATATATATGCAACATCTGTCTCCATTATATATTATTGCTTAAATGTAAAAGGGAAAGGAGACAGATTTGAAGTCATGAGAAAACCGTAATTGGCATTTGATAACAGCTGTTTAAATAAACTATATTCAGCAAGTCCAAGTGGTCAAATCCTTAAAAATCAGCTTCCAACACTGAGCGTGTGACACATGAGCAATATTTATCAAGCATCTATTGTGTTCCCAGCACAAGGTGAGATCCCTTACATTCATAACTTCAGTTGGTCCTCAAGGCAACTGTAGGAAATCAAGTTTCATAAGCAAGAAAATAGAGGCTTAGAGTTGTTTTGTAATTTGCTTGTTTATTCTCCTCTACCCCAGCAGTCCAGGGCACTGCAGACTCTGCAGTCCGCTGCTTCTCCCATACTGCCTGCAGAGGAAGAGATGTCCACAATTCACACGCAGGACCTCAGACGTACAGCAAACAGCCGGCACCGAGCACTGGGACAATGTCAGAGGAGAGATCAGAGACGCACGGACCAGAGCGAGCTACGTGGACATGTGTTGGGCGGATACTGTTGGGCGCCCACCCCAGGTTCATTCTCTGTCCCTTTCACAAATGCCTTCCAAGGTCCCTCTCCAGAACCTGCCTTGGCCTGAGCAAGGCTCTCACGAGGGTCTCATTTGGCTGTGGTGTATCCTCTTTGCTTTCCCCCTAGCCTTGCTCTTTTTGCTGAGTATATCAACGAAAGGTTGGAGGTGAGCTGTAGTTCACATCCGTGGAGAGTCTCAGAAGATAGAAACAGCTCTCCATGACTCTCTAAGTTCTAACGTCCTGTTATGTAAAGAAAAACTACGGCTGTTTTCTTGAAGCCACTATGTATGGCGTTCTGTTGGATGAAGGCAAAACTGGCCCTCGCTAAAACATATATTGTTAGAATAAGAAAGAAAAGGGGTCAGGACCATGTCCTTGTCTTCGCAATAATGGCACCTCCTGGAGGCGAGAAACCTGCCTCCTGTGCCTTCCTCTTATACATACCGATGTCTCATTGTATGCCCGATACACAGCGTGAGGCCTGCATGACTTGCTTACTTAAGTCAGCAGATCTTTCAGAAGAAGCACTCAGAATCTAAGCCTCCCTTTCTGGATGTCAGTTTTTTGAAGCTAAACCCAATTTAAATACTTTAAGGAAATGTACTCTGGCCAGACACCAGCAGGCCCCTGACAGTGACTGACAGAAAGAACCAACTGTTTTTGCACCTGATCAAAATAACAACCCAGAATTACATTTGTCTCTCTAAATGACAGTGGCTAACAAAGGAACGACATGGATTTCTAAACAACTGCAGTTGGTGAGGAAAGAACTCTGGTTTTCCCTGGGTATGTTGGAGGATTTAATCCAGGACCCCCACCAGTGTAAAAGCCACTGGAGCTCAACATCACTGGTCATTTGAGAGATGCAAATGAGAACAACACTGAGATTTCATCTCACCCCACAAAGAATGGCCACGATTACAAAATCAACTAACAACAAATGCTGGCGTGGCTGTGGAGAGAAAGGAACCCTTCTCCACTGTTGGTGGGATTGTAGACTTGTGCAACCATTGTGGAGATCTGTGTGGAGTTTTCTCAGAAAACTACAACTAGGGGTCCCATTTGACCTGCTATCCCCCTGCTAGGAATACACCTAAAAGAATTTTAAGAATCACATTGGAAAGACAGATGTACACCATTGTTCATAGTAGCTCAGTTCATGATAGCTCAATCTTGGAAACAACCCAAATGTCCTTCAACAGGAGAGTGGATAAAGAAGATGTGGTTTTTTTTTTAATAAAATAGAGTATTATTCTGCCATAAAGAATGTAAAGATTGATTCATTTATGTGAAAATGGATACACCTGGAGGACACACTAATATGTGAAATAAATAGATCACAAATGGGCAAATACCAGATCTTTTCTTTGATATGAGCAACTGTAGATGCAAATGAGCTCTAGAAAGTATGACAGTTATTGTAGAATGGGAAGGTTCCAAAGGAAATTTGGTGTGGGAATGTAATGAGGGGAAGGAATAAATATGATTTGGAAAGAAAATAAAAGAGCATGTATATAGGGGGTGGGGAGGTGTGGGTGGGTAGGGATATGGGTAAAAATGAGAATTAACATTTGTCATATATTGGTACAAATTCCCTGATGTTATGTGTGATTTTGAGGTGTATATAAATTGTATCAATAAATAATTTTTTAAAAATCCACTGGAGCTCAATTCCCTTATCTAAAGTAACCTACATGCACCCTCCAGTGAACTCCACAACACCTCTAGCTTGCTAACAATCCCTAATGCCATGGCAATGCCATGTAAATACTGTAGTACTATATTGGGGGACAATATATGAAAAGCCTGTGTATGCCTCACACAGATACAGTTTTTTTTTTTAACATGTTTGATTTGCGGGTTGACTCCATGGATATAGACCCACAGACCAAGAGTGCAACCAGATATATCTAAGAGGTCCTTTCAAAAACTCACTGGCACTTTGCACACGGCCTGAGCCTCAGTTCTCCTGATCTAACTCCCTCCTTCCTGCCAAGGCTTCCTGTGTTATATCTTCTTCAGGGCACTGAAATGGAGTGTAGTGGTTTCTGTGGAATCTCTAAGCTCCACTGTGACGTGACAGCTAGGTTTGCCCTTCCCTCCCACAAACCCTCCTCTTCAGCATGGTATCCTCCCTAGAGTGATATCGCCCAGCTTGTAAACAGAGACGCACGGTACCAACCACTTCCAGTTACCGGGAAAATCAGAGGATGCCGTGGGTGAGTGAACATGGTATGGCACTGACCCACTGAGTTGAGCTGGGCTTGGGCAGCGACTGCTGGTGGCTCACTCAGGACAGGTCCGCAGGCTCAATCGGGTAAGCTCCCCCTTTCCTCCAACCAACCTGCAAACCGACCCATGAGTGTCCTCCCTTCCCACTCTCACTGCTAACTCGCATTCCTGTTCGGAGGCCCAGCCCCCCCCCCCCCCACACACACACTCGCCACAAAGATCTCAGAACGCTTCTGTGTGTGCAGAGACCCCTCTCCTTCAGGCTCAGTCCAGTCCCTGTCTCTTCACTCTCCTTTCTCTTGTGAATCAGGCCCCTTCTCAAGGCATGAAGATTTCTGAAGGCAAAGACCATACAGAGATCTGTTCCTTCTCTACAAATGTGGAAGTTTTAGAATTATGCCTATCTAGTAATAAACCAAGTCTCTGCTGGTACCTGGCAAAGCCGGGATCCCTGCTCAGGCTTTTGAGCCCTAAACACTGAATGCTAAGTACCAGATCCAGAGATTCTAAGCGTGGAGCCTCGAATGCCGAAGGCCACATGAGGTCCGGCCCGGAAGAGCCAGGCTCACAGCTCGCCTGAACACAGCCTGCCCCCAGCCACGAAGTGGACGCGCTCTTGATGCCTTCAGCCGCTCACAGCAACAGCTACAAAGTTTGTCTCCTACGCGCGGCGGCAGCAGCGCTAACAAGGACAGCTGCGGACTGACAGAGGGAGCTGCATGCAAGGAGCAGTAGGGTGCAGGAAGGGAAGACACGGAGGTAATTAGGCCGCACTCTTTCTCCCTCTGGGCAGAACAGAAGTCAGCTAATTGGGCAGCTTAAACAGCTCTGACAGCTACCATCGGGCCAGACCCTCCTTGGGGTGTGTGTATCTAAAGAGGATTATGGAGAGATCGTATCGTATATTACCCAGAATGCAGGAGACTATGGGATCTGAGAGGAACTACAGCAGTCGCTTATAAGTAAGAAGAGGACCCACCACCTCGTCTTGTTTTCAGAGCTCACAGGGTGCCAGCCACATATGGGGCACCCATGTCCCTGAAGCGCGGAGCTTGTCCACTCGTTAGGAATTCGTTACCTAAAATCCCTGACGCGAGCCCGGAATGCGCCAGGCCGTGCGCCGCCCCTAGGGGGCGCTGCGCGGGTCAGGACGGGTCTCGGCCTCCGCGTGAGGAAGACAGGCAGACGGGCCGGCCCGCAGGGGAGCGGCAGGATATCTGCACTGCAGAAGAGCACTGCGCTGAGCCGGACACGGCCAGGGGAGAGACCCTGACCGAGAGGACACGGAGACATTTCACAGCGCAGCGAGATGTGAGCCGGAGGTTGCAGACGGGGAAGAAGCCATCTGCGCCCGCTGCCGGCGAGGAGTCTGCCTCTCGTGCAGATGGACACGGAGGTGCAAAGGCCCAGAGGCAGAAGCTAACTCGCCTTGCTTGTGGGAGAGAAAAGTGCTGGAAAAGAGCATCCCAGGAGACTGAGAGCAGAAGACACAGGGGGCGGAAGGGCTGATAGGTCAGGCGTAAATTCATATTTTATTGGAAGAAAAGAGGAGCTCTGGAGCGTGAGAGGAAAAAGCCCTGTGCTGCAGCCTGGAGAGCGCCTGGCTGCAGGCAGGAAGGAAGGGCCGGCAGGAGGCGCCCGGGCCGGGCCGCCAAGGGGCTGTGGCCGCGGAGGAGGTGGTCTGGGGGCGTGTGGGAGCAGCAGAAATGGAAATCAGTCAAAGGGTTCGAGTTGTTTTTTTGGAGAAAAGAAATCACATGTGCCTCGGGCCCTGCGGCTTCACGGCCCGGATGTCAGCAGCAAACCGTTCCCGTGTCTGAAATTCGCAGAAGTAAATAATGTAAAAGGTAGTGAGTTATGTTCAACATTAATCCAAGGAAAAGATTTTAGGTCGTTTTTGCTTCCAGCTCCGACTTGGTCAGTGGATGGCTCCATGGCTGGGGGCTAATTCTGACTTCACGAGGCTCGGTGGCTCTGCACCCCAAGGGCATTATGAGAAATTAATCAAAAACACATAAACTAAAAGCCTTTAAGGCCCTATGCTCCTATTTCACACACTGAAACACATTTTATAAATTGTTGTGCAAAGAAATATGAAAGTAAGCCTTTCCTAGTCAAAGGCATCTACAGGGCTCTGCCTTGCAGACCTTATCTGAGCCTTTCAGGAGTTCATGTGTACAGAGGTCTTTAATAGTTTGCTGTCTGTCTCAAACTTCAAGAAGGAACTTTTTCCTTTAGGTTATATCGTTCACAGGTCCAATTGGGCTAGCGCTACTGTATGACAGAAATGCAACTATTACCGAAACACTGGGTAATCTTTGAGAAGGACTTTTGAATTTTAAAATCAAAAACTTTCCAGCATGGGAACCTACTGCAGATTTATTATCTGCGGTTTGGAGAACAATGATGAGGCCCGGAGGTCACCGACTCTTCCAGGGACCAAAGATTAAGCATAAGTCACAGGAAGAAACGGGGAGGACACTCAGGAATAATGGCCTTGGGAATAATGGCTCCCTGGATCCACACAAGAATCTTGCACAGGACGGAAACACGGCGGGAAGAGGTGACAGATCGTGCGGAAGTTCAAACAACTCAAGAAGAAGCAACGAATCTCATTCTCACCACTGTGCCTGACAGTCCCTAGCTAGGGCAGGACAGGGCTTCCTGGAGTGTGGCCTCCATTCTAATACTGACCACGAGGGGCAGCAGAGAGCAGCACAGGTCACGCAAGGATGTCACTCTGGGCTCCAACCCTGACCAACTCTGTGGTACTAGGCAAACTGCTTAACCTCCCTGTGCCCTCCCTCCCTCCCTCCCTCCCTCCCTCCCTCATCTGCACCAAAAGATGAGATTTTCTCCCTCCCACATGGAGGTCTGTCCTGTGGATGAAGTGGCAAAACAGCTCTCAAGGATTCTGCCCAATTCCTGACAACTCCAGAGCTCCTGTTAAATGTGGAGACAGCATTCCCCACAGAAATTGGAAGCATTTTGGGGAAATGTTCTTTGGAGAGGATGTTAGGCCTCCAGCGTGACAAAGTGATTTGCCCTTTTCAGAGGGTTGATTTGCATTATTTATTCACATGTATTAATTCAAGTTTAAATGACAGAGGACAGAAATTGTCCATTTAATCTCTAAAGCCTACCTGGTCCCAGAAATCCGCTTTTAATAACAGTGTTTCTCGTTTTAGTTTCCTGGAAGCACTCGATTTAGGATCAACTTCCCGAGCCTCAGTAACGTGGAGCACATTGGAATGCTAGAGACAGATGAGGACATGGCCGCTGGTGGGTTAGTCATCCCCAAGCACCACTTGAAGGAGCAGAGACCGCCCTCCGCGGGGCCCCGGGGAGTGGAGAGCGGAGCAAACCAGCTCCTCCCTGCAAAGACCGGAGAGATGCAGGAGCTGCGTTCCCACACATGAAGAAGCCTGCAACCAACTGCAAGTAAAGCTCCAATTTCAAATCATACTTCTCTCTTGCCTAAGTCTACAGGGTACCGGGTTTTGTTTTGTTTTGTTTTTGAGACAGGGTCTTGGTTGGTAGTTCAGGCTGTCCCTGAGTTCTCTATGTAGCCCAGGCAAGCCTCGAACTCAGCAATCCTCCTGCCTCTGCCTCCCGAGTGCTGGGATGCCAGGCATGAACCACCACGCTGGGCATGGTGGCATGTGGTACTGATTGCTGGTGGACGTGAGTCACCACACCCGGTATGGTTGTATGTGGTTATGGGGATTGAATCAGGGATCTTGTGCTTGCTAAGCAGGTGCCAGAACCACTGAGCTAAATCTCCGGCCCAGGATACCAGTTTTTGACCCTTAAAGCCCAACATCATTTTGCTCAGATACCCTTTGCAAGTTGCTTGTTTTCTTAATGAAATTGTCACCTGCCTAATAGACTTGTGATGGAAGTCACACATCCTAGCCATTAACCCCAGGATCTCTACACGATTTTCTACTCGTTGTACTATGAAACCCTTCAACAGTGGGATGGAGGGTCTGATGTAACTGAATGCAAATAGACTCCTGATGCGTTTATATTGGAAGATAAGATGCTAGGTTACTATGAAGAACATTTGGCACTAGGTACGTGGCTCAGGAGTCAGGCTGCCTTCTATGGTGTCCACAACACTCTACTGTGTTCAGAGGTGGAGATTTCAGAAGGTGGAAATGGATTGTGGAATGCTGTGCTCATCAGTGTGGGGCTCATCCTTTGATGCATTCACAGCTGACTGTGCAGTTAGGATGTGGGGCCTGACTGGAGGAGGTGGGGCATCATCAGGGGGTGCTTCTGCAGGGTCTATTCTCCATGCTGCTTCTTAATGTTCTCCCAGCTTCCTGGCTTCCACAGGACATAAGCTTTACTCAACAGGCTTTTTTTGCCTTGCCATTTCCATTCTGGAGACAGCCAGCCATGGACTGAACTCTCTGAAGTCGTGAACCAAATAAACCTCTTCTCCTTAAGTTATATGTGTTTACAGTATTTTGGACCTAGTGATGACAAAGCTGGTTAATATATTATCTGAGTTTCAGTCTTGGTCACTTGTATTATTAATTGTGCAATATGTTCAAGCCTGTTTCTCCAGCTCTTCAAGCCTGTTTCATTACTGGTGGTAACGGTAATGGTGGTGGTGGTGGTGATGAAGAATATAGCAATGGTAGTGGCAGTGAAGGTCGTAATAGTGGTGCCGCTGGTGATGGTGCTGACAGTGGTGAGGATGGTGGTGATAACAATGACGGCCAATGTTTATCATCTTCTCATCATTTTAACGCTCAAAACTACTCACTGATGTAGAGTAGGTATCTGTTATGGCTTCTGTCTAGATTTCCTCGCAAAGGTTCATATGGTCATAGACAGGGCTTTGTCAGAGGAGGCTGGATCTAGAATGTGTGGAGCTGGGATTGATTCATGGTGCCATGCTTGGCTCAAGGGGACTAGAATTAAAGGTGTGAGTCCTACTGGTTCTAAGTAGCCTGGAGAAAATATAAGGTATAGAAAAGGGCTGTGGTTGCTCCTTGCTTGTTTGCTTTCCTGACTTCTGCCTGCCATGAACTGTCTATCCTCTGTGACGCCCTCTGCCATGTGCCACCCTACCTTGGTGCCAGCAAATTATGGATTGAAATCTCTACAAACTGTAAGCTAAATAAACCTCTCTCCTCCTAACTTTGGGGGCTTGGTATTTTGTCACAGCAATGAGAAAAAAGTAAGAAAAAAGTAACTGAGATACATTTCTATTATTATTATAATCATTTTAATAATTCACATTCTTGAATTAACAGTTCGTACCAATTCTCGTTGCACTGATGCCCTATGGCACACATTTTATATTCTCAGGCTATGTCATAATAATCAGGTGCTCTAAGCCAATGTTGGAAAACACTAAGTTTATGAGATTCTGCAAATCATATATGATTCAAAACTCAAATATTTCCATCTTTACAAGATGGAAATTCTGCACTCCTTCCACTGAAATGTTCATCCAAAGTGCTGCTTGTTCATGGAGCAGGCACACATGCTCACAGTGACAGAATGGCCCACGTTGTAAAATCAGCAAGGGCAGGGGCAGTAGCACTAGTAGGTGAGCAAGCGAGCCGTGTGGTCACTTGGACCCTGCATGACGTGACGCACCTCTGATGCCAGCTTCAGCCTTGACTGCACCTGCTCTCCCCGCTCCCCCTTGCAAGGCATGCACTAACCAGATCCTCCTTTCCCATGATCCACGCCTGGGCCGGGACACGGAACAGAGGATCAACAAGTGTTTGCTGTGTAGAACTTGCTTATACGGAGAGACACATGGTTTTGGAAAGACTGAGAACCATTATATCCACCAATTTTATTACCCTGCCCCCATGCTGGACTACAGAGGAAACTGAAAGCTGTCCAGGATTAAAGATGGAACTAACCAGCTAGGACAGAAGAGTCCTCCAAGGAAGACACTGACGCCATCTTGTCGGATCCCTGGTATAGTGTCTGGTGACTGAAACCAAACAATACCCAAGTGACCGCACCTTGTCCCGTTCCTAGCTCATTCGTTTCTCAGCAACTCCGTCGCTCCTGCATCAGTCACTGATGCCCGTGAGGAACCGGACGCTCCAGATGACACTGGGAAAGGAAGCAGGACCAGGACAGATGGAGCATGCAAAAAAAATCCTGGGTCACAAGAGGATATTAGAGTAGCTTATCTTTTATATTGGGTTGCAGGAATTCAGAGCGACGGACAGGATAAGGTGCATTTTGCTTATGTGTAAAATGGTTCCAACATGAAGCAGTCAACAGGGAGATGAATGTGTAGTGTGGTGGGAAAATGCAGTAAATACATAAATTTAAATATAAATGACCACAGTAAGACATATATTGCCACTGATTCCTCTCAAAATAGTCGGTTCACTTCAAACACATGTATCTCCTCATTCTTGCCATTTTCTGAGGTACTTCCAGAAGTCCTCTCTTATAAGTGTCTTCAGTTACACTGTTGTGGCTGCTTCCTGTCCTGACTGAACTGATAACATTTCCCTTTCATGATTTGACTTTGGAGGAAACTCAGAAGTTATATGGTGCGTGTATCAGGGAGTCGGTGTATCGGGATATCCTGATACACTAATGCTTTTATAACTGCCTTTTCACAGTACAGCAGTTGGAAGCAGCAGTCACCATATTTTTTTAATCACACCTTGCAAATGAGGAGTTCCAGAACTGCTTCAAACTGTGCCAAGAATGATGAGTATATTTGAAGCATGGGGAGTATTTTGAGGGGCCAACGTGCCTTTTACTATAACAATTTTTTTAATGTAAACAGCATATAATGACATGATGATCCCCTGATAATGCCAGAGAAAGGCAACAAAATAGTGCATGTTCCAGGCAGCAGGGTTTGATGAGAACCCGCTGGGGGCATCTTGGAAGCAGTCTGAGAATCGTACCCTGTAGGACGGGAGGCTGGAGCGTTACCTACTAAACTTCACCTCGCCAGCCTGGAGTGCTCTTAGCTCTACTCCACGCAGGCTGCGTCAGTCCCTTGGGGTAGAAAAGGCACACTGAAGAAAGCCAGCTGCAGCACCCTGAGGGAGGCGCTGCGTGGGTGAGGGGACAGCGAGCCCCTCAAGGCACATCTACACAGGTGTGGCTCCGAGCGCTCGGCTGAGGGGGGTGCGACAGGGGTCCCTGAGACCACAGTGACGGACTTTCTCTCGACAATCATTTAACGAGCTCTGCCCCAGCACCAGCAGGGGCAAGTCCTGTGCTAGCCTTTCTGTCTTCAGCTTCACAAGACCAGGATTTACAGATTTGAGATTTTACACACCTACAACTAGGGGCCATGTTCTGTAGTGCTTTTACCTCATAGCCACAAACCAAATCACCACGTGCGTGATGAGATTCCACCTTGAGTTTTAAATACTAAGTTTTGAAGCAAAGCCAACACTAGTAATACTAACGACACACTAAAGACAGCAGCACGCACACTCCTCTGAATACCAGTCTTTATTGTAGTGTTTTGCAAATAGTAGCTCTCTTAATGCTCACACAGACTCAGTACCATAATATCACTATTTTCGCCCCAGTTTTATAGATGAGGCAGTTAAGTCACAGAGAAGAACAGAGTTTTTTCCAGGGTGAAAGGACTAGTGAACTTCAGGACAAGAATTCACACTGAAGAAGTCTGAGTCCAGGTTGGCGCTTACTGACTCCCGCCTCAGTCTCAGGAAACCCACAGCTTTCTCGCCTATCCTGGATCTTTTGTTGTCTATGTCTAGGATGCACTTAAGTGTGTTCAGATATAACAAACAAGAGCCTCAGTTAATGGCTCGTTTCTGAAACTGAAAGGAAGTGTAAAGTCTATTCCAACCCTGACCCTCGGCCCGTTCTCTGTATCCCCTTACTTGGACTGGAGACACCTGGAGATTGCAAGAGCTCTGATTCTGAGGACAGTGGCGGGTCATGGGTGGGGAGTCACTGAGCAGGTTCCAGAGTCCTGCTCAGGAAAGAGACGGGGGGCCAGGCTCTATGCTTAGCCCGGCTGGGATTCAGATTCTGACTTAGCCAAGTTCTCCCAAGCATTACGAACACAGCCTAATGTATCACATAAGGCTTGAAATCTCCAGGGCACAGCGCTTTAAACGTGGAAAGCACTGGCTACTCTCAGTAATTCCCCATCTGCCTAACAGGAGGAACTCCTATCACTCCCTTTTTCCCCAGTTCTGGGGCTTGAACCCAGGGCTTTGCCTTGAGCTCCATCTCTTCCCCACTTTTTACAAGTTTTATTTTTCCACACTTTCCTGCTGGATCACTAAGTAGGCCAGGCTGAGCTCAAACTTGCAATTGTCCCTTGTGCTCCAGAGTGCTGGGATTACAGATCTGGATGAGCAGGCTGGGATAGAACTCAAACTACTAACTGTGAGATTCCTGGCTCCATTTAAGAGTTAAAATGCTCTGGCTCGGTTGTAGCTCAGCACATCTCGAGAGAGAGAGCCTGCTTAGCATGCCCAAAGCCTCAAGGTTGATCTTCAGCATCTCACACACACACACACACACACACACACACACTCACACACACACACACACACACATGCATACATACTCTTAACAACACAAACAATATGTGGATGGGCTTCCCTTGCAAATGCACATATATACACTATTTTCATACCCACCCTCGTAAAACTCACTGACATCTCTGTGGGCCATGCTAGGAGTGATATTTCTAAGCAGACTCTGTGGACATTTCCCTTGTACTAGCCACTTGGTAGCAAATCTTACCCAAGCAAGATTTTCAGAAATTATAGAGTGACCAGAGGCTGCCCCGAGTGCTGAAAGCTGAGAATGGGGAAAACAAGCTTTTGTTAAGCCTCTGCTAACTATAAAAACCCTCATGAATACAAAGCTGCAAGGCTTACAGCCAGTACAATTAAAATTTTAATTAATGAAGCTGAAGGAAACATTAATTTATTATAAAACAAAACAAAACAACACCCCCAAACCTTCTGACCATGAAGAATAACACAGGTCAACAAATTATTACATACTGGTGCAAGGATTTCAACACTAAAAATGGACTCTGGATTCTCACCCTGCCATTATCCAAAGATCCAAATTGAGGGAATTTTGGCAAAAATCAATAGATTTCGAGAAAGTGACGGCTGAGATTTCTGTGAGTCAAAGTCACTTCTCTGAAAAAATTATTGTATTTTATAACAGTATAAAAGCAGTGTAGACAGTCTCCTTTTGTAGCTGGTTATGGAAGCAAAGATACCCATAACAGCAAAAGAAGCCATCATTTCTTTTATTAAACCTAAAACCAAATTTTAAGTATAGAATTCACCAGTACTTCCACTGGACACAAGCTAAAGCCAGTTGGTTTTTAAATGCAACATTAAGTCAAGCTACTGGGTGAGCTTGAAATCACACAAAATGAGACACACCATTCGGTGAAAACTATTCAGGACAAAACTTCTGCTAGTGAAGAAGAACTTCAGAGAGTGAATAAGTCCGACTAAACCTGGAAACCACACATTACATGTTTGTCTGCTGTGAAGTAAGTCCTGACAAGTCCAAACTCTACAGTATCTCCAGAGGGTCCCTTGGGTTCAGCAAAGTTCTACAAGAGGAAACGGGAAATGATAGTTTCTCACATTCCTCCTTTTCCTCTTCCAGGCTTCAGCTATTAAACAACATTCCCCTGTTAAACAACATTTCCCTCTGCAGGCATCATGGGAAATATCCAAACGAAGGAGGCTTTTGGAAAACCCTCCAGTGACACC
>PVIC010017990.1:0-32065 GCA_004025085.1 Thryonomys swinderianus
TTTTTTTTTTTTTTTTGAGACAGGGTCTCACTTTGTAGTTCAGGCTGGCCCTGAGCTCACTATGTAGCCCAGGCAAGCCTCGAACTCAGCAATCCTCCTGCCTCTGCCTCTGCCTTCCGAGTGCTGGGATGACAGGCGTGAGCCACCATGCCCGGCATTCATTTTTCATTTTTTAAATTTTGTCATCTTTAGCTTTTGAAGATTTTGCTTCATGGTTTTATCTAAGGTCCTTAAGGTTACTCAGTGCCATCTCCTTTTAAAAGCTGCACCAATGAATGAAACATTTAAACTCCAAGTTCTCAGGGAATAGAAAGTTTCGGGTTTCTAAGTTTTCCTGACCTGGAGTCTGTGGCTTAATTTTGACACTTATTTCAATGCTCAAAAATCAACAGCCTTTGTCTACACAAACAACAGACTCACTGAAAGAGAAATTGGGGAGTTAATCCCTTTCACAGTAGCATCCAGAAAAATGAAATATCTAGGAATCAACCTAACAAAGGAAGTGAAAGACCTCTACTCTGAAAACTATAGGACTCTGAAAACTGAGATAGAAAAGGAAACCAGAAAGTGGAAAGATATCCCTTGTTCCTGGGTCGGGAGAACCAACATCATCAAAATGGCTATACTCTCATAACTACTATACAGATTCAATGCAATTCCAATTGAAATTCCAATGCTATACTTCACAGAGCTAGAGAAAATAATACAAAAATTCATCTGGAACCACAAGAAACCTAGAATAGCAAAAGCAATTCTATGCAATTCTATGGCAGGGGGTATTACAATCCCTAATATAAAACTCTACTATAAAGCCACTGTGATAAAAACTGCATGGTACTGGCAAAGTGACAGACCTGGGGACCAGTGGAATAGATTAGAAGACCCAGAAACAACTCCGGATACACTAAGCCACCTTATCTTTGACAAAGGAGGCAAACATCCCCAATGGAAGAAAGACAGCCCCTTTAACAAATGGTGCTGGAAAAACTGGGCTTTAACCTGCCAAAAGCTAAAGCTAGACCTATCTCTTTCACCATGCACAAAACTAAACTCACAATGGATACGAGACTTAAACATTAAAAAAGAAACAATAAGCCTGCTGGAAAACAGGCTAGGTAAAACTCTTGGAGACATTGGCTTAGGCAGAGACTTTATGAATAAAACCTGTATAGCACAAGAACAAGCAGAAAGAATCAACAAATGGGTTTGCATCCTACTGAAAAGCTTCTGCACAGCAAAAGAAGTGACTGGCACTGCTGAAAGACAACCAACAACATGGGAGAAAATCTTTACTAGCTGTTTATCAGACAAAGGGCTATTATCGACAATATATAAAGAACTCAAACAGATCAGCCTCCCCAACTTTAAAGACCCAATTCAAAAATGGGCATCTGAAATGAACAGACACTTCTCAGAGGCAGAAGTCAAAGCAGCCAAGATGTATATGAAGAAATGTTCCACATCACTGGTCATTCGAGAGATGCAAATGAAAACAACACTGAGATTTCATCTTACTCCACAAAGAATGGCCGCGATCACAAAATCAACCAACAATAAATGCTGGCATGGCTGTGGGGAGAAAGGAACCCTTCTCCACTGTTGGTGGGATTGCAGACTTGTGCAACCATTGTGGAGATCTGTGTGGAGATTTCTCAGAAAACTAGGACTAGGGGTCCCATTTGACCCTGCTACCCCCCTGCTATATACCCAAAAGAATTTAAAAAATCACATTGGAAAGACAGATGTACACCCTTGTTCATAGCAGCTCAATTCATGATAGCTCAATCTTGGAAACAATCCAAATGCCCATCAACTGGAGACTGGATAAAGAAGATGTGGTTTTTTAATAAAATGGAGTATTACTCTGCCATAAAGAATGACAACATTGAGCCATTTAGGTGCAAATGGAGACACCTGGAGGATATACTAATAAGTGAAATCAATAGATCACAGATAGGCAAATTCCAGATCTTTTCTTTGACATGAACACCTGTAGATCCAAATGAGCTCTAGAAAGTATGACAGCTTTTATAGAGTGGGAAATTTCCATAGGAAATTTGGTGTGGGAATGTAATGAGGGGAAGGAATAAATATGATACAGAAAGAAAATAAAAGAGTATATATAAAGGGGTGAGGAGGTGTGGGTGGGTAGGGATAAGGGTAAAATGGAGAATTAACTTGTGTCATATACTGGTACAAATTCCCCAATGTTATACATGATTGTGAGATGTATATAAATTGTACCAATAAAGAATTCAATTTAAAATTAAAAAAATTTTGACACTCATTTCAGACACACAATGAATTTGTTTCATCCCCAGTACTTACTTAGTCTTTAGGGGTTCTAACTATTTTCCCCAGTGCATTATAATCTGATGCAGAATGGGTCACTTTTTTTTCTATAAATATTTTCACGTGCTCCATTTAGTCTCTAAATTTATAAGTGAAACATAGATGAGGAGATTTAAAAGAAGAAAAAATAGAAATAAAGAAAAATGTTTGTTGTAATATTTTAAAATAGTGAGTAGTGCCTATTTAATAATGAAACAACCAGCTATAAACACTGGTTTTGTATAAGAATGACATTAGACATCCAGTATCTTGACATACATATTCAAAACTAAGAAATAGATTCTTTGATTAATTTATCTTATTCCTTTTCCCCTTAGCATTTGTATTTTCCTACAAGATTTAGGTTTACTTTTCCCTTTCCTTTGCTTAGATACCTAGCTAAGCAATGTTATGCACAAGTTTATGAGGGACAAATAATATAATTAAAGTTCCTACTGGTCAATATTATAAGGTACAGTTAAGAAAAATTATCCTCCAAAGAAAACAATCTATTCTGGGAGCTTTTTAACAAAATAATGTATAATTTAATAGTACTGTAAATAAAGCACTTTTGAATTTATTCAAGTTTTATCTCATCACTGTCATGTTATGAACACACCTGATGGACAATTCATCAATAATTAATCTAAAAAAAGATTCCTAGTTGATGAATTCAAACTGAATTTTTCTCTCTAATTAGTTCACTGTAGAAATGGGTATTTCCTACTGTCATTGTATAGTGTTGAATATGCATAAAAGGATACTGATGAAAATTACATGATTTGCTTACATGGTTTAACAATACTGAATGCTGGTAATTGGGCTAAATTGTGTATGCCTGGATTCATTCAATGTAGTCTTTCCTGTGCATATAAAATAAGATTCAGTCTCCAAATCATATGCATATTTTTTCTCATAACTCATAAATCTTGTATTGAATAGAGGGTCACATTTGTAAGAGCAAAAAGACCATTTATTAATGTAAAATATTTTGTTTAATAAAATAACAAATATTTGGTATCTACCAAGAAGTACATTTAAGTATATTTGTAAGCTATGGAAATAGTCAACGGGCTCAGGACTGGTTTTTTATCTGTTGTTTGGATCTGAGAGGTCCAGCCAGGGAACCCTGGGTATTCTCTTGTTTGGGCCTGGAGTGAGGGCATGGCTTGAACAGGGGTTTTGAGAAGTAGCTTGCTTTCCTTTTCTCTTACCTCTGACCTGAACTTACTACTTCTATCTCCCACTCTTCTTTGTGCAAATCTGGCCAGCTCACAATTCCTGTGGTTGCATGTTAAAGGTCTGGCCTTACACATAGACTGATGGCTGAAGTATGAATCTGACTAAAGGAGTTTTATTAGATGCCCACCCTTGAATCAGACCATGATTTCCAGGGAGATAGAGTCACAGAGTAAAAGCAGGCTTACTGGGCCATACTCTGGAGATCTGGGGAATCCTAAAGAAGTAAACTGTGTAGATAGTTTAAAATTCTATTCAATGAAATAGCCATTTCTCAACTTCTTATTGACTTGTGTATAGCAATGGCTTCTAGAAGAACCACAATTACCAGCCCATTATTCTAGTGGTAGCTGTAAAGCAGATATTGGGAATAGATATTAATATCACACATTTTGTCCCATAGATAGCTTCTCTCAGAAGAAACCACTCCTCAGTAGTAGAAGATAACATATAAGACCATATAATTTTGTATTATCTGATTACACATGTTCTCCACCACCAATTCTTGTAAAATGGATAGTGTTGAATATTCACAAATTCTTTTAGTTTATTCCTTTGCTTGTCCTAAAATTTGAAGACTTCAGAAAAGAAACTGGATTTTACTTACCTAGATTCATCCTGTATTAGGTTATTTTTAAATATGGGGAAGAAAATGTTTTATTTCCATCCATCAGAAGAATTTTAGTACCCTAATTACCTGTATCTAGAGTAGTCAGTATTTATGTCACAAAGTTTTAGATGTGGAGGAGAAATCCACATTTTTTCAGTCAGTTATCAAAGAACAAGGAGTCATTTTACTCCAGGGTAAATTCACTAAAACAATATCCTGTGAACCCCACCTGAATGTTCAGGAGGATGTGATAGACTCAGTGGCAGAGAATCATTTTAATTCTGAGTTAAGAAACAGGAAACCCAGCAATTTCTCCTTGTGTCCCACATCCCTCAGCTGGAGACCCCAGTTGCACAGAGCTTGGACCCTGCATTCCGTGTCACGGACCTGGGCTGGAACCCTGGCTCTTTTTTTTACTATTTGTGTGATGTTCATTAATAATGGGCCCCTCAAATTAGAATTACTCATCTATAAAATGCAACACACTTGTTCTGTGAGTTATATTTATATTTATAAGGAACTTTCTACAGGATCTGTAGTCTGATGAATTATCAGTAGGAACAGCTAACATTTATTGAGGGGTTATAATGTGCTCGATCTCATTCCATGCAGTTTACTCATGACAGTTTTTGATAGTACTATAAGGGAGGTACTTGTATTATCCCATTTTACAGATTAAAAATTGGGACACAGAGAGGTTCAGAGCTTTACTCATGATAACAGTGACAAAGTCAGGCAGTTAGCTAACATCTGTCCTCTTAACACCATGTTGTGCTGCATTCTTGATGCATAATACTTGATCATTTTCAATGTCATCATTGTTGTTGCTTCTATTACTTGGAAATTACAACATTCTGCCTTCTCACTGATGCATCATTAACTCATTCGGGAGAAAGCACTTATTTTTCCAAAGGGGAAACCAAGGACTACTGAGGATACCTACGGCAGTTGCAATCAGCTGACAGAATGAGCAATCAAGGGATGTTTTATCTCTGCCAAAGTGTTTCACTGCTTGGTAGCTGAACCAGACTTCTTCACATTGGTGGTTTTAGGGCAGCAAGAAAGGACAAGACCTATCACATGGGGAACTGTCAAGCCTCTCCTTGTATCAAGTTTGCTAATATTCCACTGGCCTAGGCAAACTGCAAGGCTAAGCGCAGGGTGAGTGCTGTCGGTAACTGAGGACATGGACACAGGTAGGTGTGGGCTTAGGGAGAACGGCTGCTATAGCTCTCACTGTACTTAATCAATTTCTTATTAAATTAAAATATGATCCTGCTAATTTGGCTGATAGTACTTTACAAATACTGTTGTCTATAAGTAACTGAGAAGATAATAGTTACTGACTTTTATACCACTAGGTGTTTAAATGCTTCTAATAGATGCAGCACGGAAATGTCAGTAAAGCTATGACCTAGGCCAACAAAATCCTCTGCTTCAGTCCATGTGTGGATCAAGGGGGAAGTACAAAGTACACTCCCACTTCAGAGCCCGCTCAGGAACGATTCTTAGGCTTTTATGGAGATGGAGACTTAGGGCTACTCGCGTTATCTGGGTTATTTAACATCAAGTACTAAGACCAAAGGAGTGGGTTACAGCACTGTTTGAAGCCTGGCACACAGCGTACCTGGGTGGAGAGGCAGCAAGTGAGGCGAGACTCCCAGGTGACCCAGGTTTTGAGTATATTTGAGCTGAAAGTCTGTTAGGAAGCAGGGGAATAAGGCTTCATCCATCACTTAGCAAGACAGGATTTTTAAATGACAAAGTTATCAGGCAAAGTCAAGAGATGCCTAAATGGGTTAACATAAGGGAAATTTAGTCATATTAGCCAGTGTAACAAAAGTTAGATTTTTTCCATCTAGTATATTTTATCTAGGAATTAGTTAATACAAATTTCAACGTGTTTCTGTCCATTAATCAATACTTACTCTGCTTGTCTATACATATTTACTGTGTTAAGTATGCTATTTGTACATATAATATTTTTAAAAAGCTGTCAGTTAAGCTTTTAAAGTTACATTTATTCACAAGGAAAATCATTACAGTAGGAATCAGTTGGAATCATTCATTTAATTTCAACTCTCATTTTTCCACTGGTAAGTCCTTTTGGTTTTGTAAATGATTTTGAAGACCAAAATCTATTCGTGGTCTTAGGTTGACAATGCTTAATACAATTTTTTAAATTTGTTTCTATGAAACACCCCCATTTAATCAAGTTTCTACCTACTAAAGCTGTTCCTCTACTAAAAGGCTTTTTAAGATTTATTCTTCCATTGCTCCCTTCTCCTTCTCAAGTACAAAGTGAAATATTTTGGTAGGAGATCATTTATTTGTTCCATATAGATTGCTGGGCCAGAGCACATCCTGTCAGAGCAACATTATCTCACCACTGAAGTGGGAAGAATATGCACTGAAGTTTATTTGGTACATAGAAATCGTTCTCACAAAGCCAAAGAACAGGTCCATCAAACATGATGTGCCTAATGCTGTCAGGGGATGTCATGGAAGGGTAGATGCTGTCTTGATGAGGTTTCCTTTCACCGTGCTCACATGCAAACCTCGAGTCTCTCTCTTTACCCTTCACATTCTGCCTCACTTCCTCCTCTTCTTTATTGCAATTAGTTTTGCTCCTGATTCTCCAGATTGCAAACGGGCAAAATACACACATATTTCAATGTTCCTGAGTACTTTATCTGCAACTGTTGAAACCTCTAATATGCCAGGCATATTTTCAGGTGGTAAGAATACAGCTGTGGTGCAAAGTCCTTGCCCCCAGTAGCTAAAATTCTTTTGGGAGAGACAGAAAATATATAGTACTGTATCTTGATGAGTGCTATGTATGAAACAGAAGCTAGGGGTAGGTGACAATGAGATGGTGGTTAGTATCTTAGATGCAGGGCTAGCAAATGTCTTTCTGAGGAGGCGCTATTTCAGTATACACCCGAATAAAATGATAGTGACTTATGCTCAATAAAAAGAGAATTCCAGGTAGAGGGAAGAGCAATAGCTGAAGACCTAAGGCCTGAGTTCAGTTTAACGGAGTGGAGAGTGGTAGCCAAGGCTCAGAGCAGATTGTGGGGACTTGTCGTCTGCGGGAGGGAGTTTAGGTCTGACTCTGAACATGACAGGAGCCATACAAGTGGCATGAGATGTTAACTCCTTTACTTCGTATTCGCCATTTAGCTAATAAGGCCACAGCTCCCATTTGTTGAGCTGTTATTTCATAGCAGACATTCCTTGTTTACATATTACTTCATTTAATCCCTACAACAGCCCAATTAGTTAGGTAGCATTAAATCTTTCTCACTGACAAGGAAGTGGAAGTGCAAGAAGTTTAATTAATGAGTTTTCTCTGCTATAACTGATGGATCTGGGATTCAAGCCCAAATCTGTTTGGCTCGGAAGCTGCTCATGCCATCATGGTGCTGCTTTTCTTTCCCAAATCTTCCAGGGACTGAGTAATCAAATCCGAGGAAACATTTTCAGTAAGTTAAGAATAAACTGTATGTTAAGCCATGTGTTGATAGCAGAAATTGGAACTGTCTATATTTCTAAAACTTGAGTCTCTCCTAACCAGCTTTGAACTGTTTGTTTCAAGAATGTTACATGGGAAAAATATGCTTCTATCTTGAGTGTCTAGACCCTCTGTTGAACCTAGATTCCAATAAATACCTTGAGAATAAAGCTTTCATTGTGTATAACTCACCACTAGTATCAATAATAATCACACTGCTTCCTCCAATATAGGCATTACGTATTTTAAAAATTGAATTATTAATTTTTTTTGAGGCAGAGTCTTGCTTTGTAGTTCAGACTGGCCTTGAGCTCACTGTGTAGCCCAGGCAAACCTTGAACTCAGCATGTCTCTGCTGAGTTCAAACCTTGAACCCTCCTGTCTCTGCCTCCCGAGTGCTGGGATGACAGACGTAAGTCACCACACCCAGCATTTATGTGGTTACCGGAGAGCAAACTCAGGACCTTGCGCTTGGGAGGCAGGCACCGGAACCACTGAGCTAAATTTCTGGCCTCTAAAATTGAATTCTTTATTGGTACATATTATAGACAGCTCACAATCACACCCAACATTGGGGAATTTGTACCAGTATATGACACGAATTAATTCTCGTTTTTACCCATATCCCTACCCTCCCTACATCCCCCTTACCCCCTATATATGTCTGCTTTCTTTTTCTTTTTAAATCATATTTATTCTTTTCCATCTTTACTTTCCCCTACCACTTTCCCTGTGAATATTTCCTATTTCATAAAACCTATCATTGTGTATTTTTAAAAAAATATTGAATTTTAACCCATTTATTTCCATTTTTGCCGAAGTTGTATGTACTGGAAGGAAAATGTTGGAATAGCTCCCTTCTGCCTCCACCTTCTTACCATCCTGCTTCTACCTCACTCCCCATTTCCTGAAAGCATACTTAATTCTTCCACAATTAGTTTTCCTATGACGTGTATCACCATGTTTCTAAATAACATACACATTAAGTGTTCTCCAATATTTTCAAAAGCTCAGTAGCTGCCTTCCTTCTCTCCTTGTCTACTTCCAGAACATTCTGTGGAGCAGTCATGTGAGATCCTGAGAGCCTTCCAGTGCCTTCCCGTTCATTCACTGTCAGACCCGAGGTCCTTGCAGTGAGCTCAGAGGTCCTGGATAGAGCAGTAACTGCTCTACCTCACTCCTCTAATGTCTTTTCTATTCCTAGCCAAACTTCAGCCACATTGACCTCTAAGCTTAGAATGACACCTTAGAAATGACACCTGTGTTTCCCCCTGCAGACATTTCTACCAACTTTAATTCTTGGAAAGTTTTCCTTTCAGTCATGCATGGTTCAAGCTTTCTATTCTCTAAGTTTTGGTGAAAATTCACTCCTTTTGCAAATTATACCTCTTTCTCCATGGTGTGCTGAGTGTGCTTTCTCCAGGATCTGCTTCAGATTTGATTATTTATTTGGTACTTGTTTATTGTGTGTGTACAAACATCCTACAGTAATAACAGTGTCAGCTTTATTCACTTCTCTATTCTCAATGCCTGAAACAATACTTGGCACATAATAGATGCTAATTATATACTTACTGAAGAAATGAATGACTTGCTCAAATTTGAGCCATACACTAAGCTTCCCTTCATTTAATTTTTTATTCAACGATGTCTTTGCCTACTGTTAATACTACTTTTGTTTGTCAGATTATTTGGGTTTTCTGTGGGTTTAGTCAGTTTTGGCTACTCTCTGCCTGTGCAAAAAAAACCCTCAAATCCCAGAAGTTTATGACAACAAAAGCTTATTTGTTGCTCTCTTTTCCAGCTCAGGACAGCAGCTGGTCTCCTCCTGGTCTCCTTTTCTAGGACAGGGAGTGAAGGAGGACTCTGGCTGGGACCTGAGGGCCTCTCTCTCTCTCTCTCTCTCTGTCTGTCTCACTTTATAGTTCAGGCTGGCCCTGTGGTATGCGTATTGATTGCTGGTGGGCGTGTCTCCACGCCCAGCATTATATGTGGTTACCGGGGATCAAACTCAGGACCTTGCACTTGCGAGGCAGGCGCCCGAACCTCTGAGCTAAATCTCGGCCCATGGTATCATTTCTTTCCCAAACCCTTTCCGAATGATACTGCACCTTTCAATGTGACTGTCTGTATGAGATAATATGCCTTTGGAGGCATCTTCCCTCCACTGTGGGCTCTGGAGTCTGCAGCACTGTTGTTCCTGTTATTCTGATCCTTCTCTAGTGTCCTGCCTTCGGACTTTGTTTCCTTCCTCCTCTCCCTCGGTCCCCTGGCTCTTAGTCTTTCTCCTTCTCAGTGTCCTCTCTACGTTTGATGGGAAACATCTTCACATTGCTGCTTGAGGAAAGGCATTTCTCTTCAGTAGTAAATAGTTGGGAATTTTGACTTTATGTCTCTATTTTCTTGCTTAATCATGTCCCGAGGTTATGTCATTTTACCTTCAGATATTGTTTAAAGTTTATGTTGGAAATAATTTTGCATGAATATTTGAAGGCCCTGATCCATTTATTTCGAGTCCCAAGACCTTCTTATACTAATGTTTTGAATTCATTCCTGTCATTCTACTCCTAGAAGCTTTTAGTATTTTTTAATCTAGAAATTTGTTCAGAAATATAGAACATTTAGCATTTTATAGGTATACCTAGGTATAGATATAGATAGCTATAATGTAGGGAGTTGTAAGTTCGTTCCACATTGGAAAGCTGGGTACTGAAGGTGAGGGAACAGTTTCCTGGGAAGGCGTTTGTGGACTTCTGCTTTCTATAGCTCAGTGGTGGAGGGTTTTCCCAAGGAATGCAAAGGGCTGGGAAACTCTACATTTGCCAGTGCCCATGGGCCTTTCTATTTGCTGTCCACAAATAACTTTTTCTTCATCTTCTGTATCTGGAACTCCTAAGAGTACTTCTCATTGGTAAAAATTTGACTGAAGTTCTGCAGTAACCACAGTAAGGCAGAATGGAAATGCTGTTTCCAAGTTTTATGCCCTAATATTAAAAACAGACTTAGAAAGATGGGGATAATCTTATAGCCACACTGGCCTTGATAAAGGTCTTTATTGATTCAGTTTAAACTTGATGGGTTTTCTAATCTGGAAATTACTTCCTTAGGAAACTTTATTCAATTTTTTATTTGATAACTCCCTTGGTTATTTTTTCTTATCTATTTTTAGGAAATTTTGTCAATCCTGTGTTGGAATTGCTGAAGTGCTTTACTTTTTTTTTTGAGACAGGGTCTCACTTTGTAGTTCAGGCTGGCCCTGACCTCACTATGCAGCCCAGGCAAGCCTGGAACTCAGCAATCCTCCTGCCTCTGCCTCCCGAGTGCTGGGATTACAGGCGTGAGCCACCAGGCCCGGCACTGTGGTATGTGGTATTGATTGCTGGTGGGAGTGTCACCACACCCAGCATTGTATATGGTTATGGGGATCAAACTCAGGACCTTGTACTTGCGAGGCAGGCACGGGAGCCACTGAGCTAAATCTCCGGCCCCTAAAGTGCTTTACTTTTTTAAAGCATATTACTCTTATTCCTATCTTCTTTGGTTTTCATTATATTCTAGCCAGTAAGAGATTTCTGTTGTGGCTCTTAAATTTTTCACCCTATTAGGTTTTTAAATTTTTGATAATGTATGAGATGTCTAAATTATATAGTTTTTATGCATTAAATATATGAATATTTTATTTATTACATATGGAATTTATATATGTATAACAAAAATGCAAATATAATAAATTCATTATAAAATATATGTGTAATATGACCCTATATTTAATTTTCAAGGTGATTTTCAGCTTATAACTTTTTTAAAATAGCATTTAATTTTTTCATGGATGTAATATTCTGTGTTAGTACACAATATTTATATTGTTTGTGTGGGTTTGATACATCTTAATACATCTTAATTCCTTTTTTCATCTCTTTTCTCTTTCCTTCCTTTTCTTGATCTATTTCTTGATCCCTTTCTCTTTTGTGAAAGATCTTTCTACTTCCTATTATCTATCCTTTATTTTGCTCATTACTTATAATTTAGGTTTTTTATAGAAGATGAACTATGACATGATTACGCTTGTATTTTGGATTTATTTTACTTAGCATTATGGTCTGAAGGTGCATCCATTTCCTACAGATGACTCAAGTTTATTTTTCCTTAAAAATGTATTATTAAATATATTTATTACAGTTTTAAGGTCTCTCTCCTTTTCCATGAATTTTTTGTTTTCTCATTGTAGGTGCTATTCATAATATTTCTATGTCTCTGCTATTTAAGTATATGGTAGGCAATAGGATATTGAAGGGTTCTTTGTTGTTGAATGTGGCCCTGTGCCAACCACGCTGATTATAGTTGTCAGAAAGTATGGGTAATAAATACTCTCAAGCTAAAGAATTTAACTGCTCATTCCAGACTGTTTTTCCCCTTCACCTCTGCTATGGTGATGCTCAGGACAGAGATGGTGATTGCTCTATTTATTTCAGCCACAGAATAACTGTGCTGGGCAGAGCTTGGCGGGTATCCTGCAGTGAGTCCAAGTTAATCATTATTTTACATCACTGCAGGGTTGAGGTTGTTTTGTAGCTTGAACTTGTTTATCTTCAGTCACTAGTGAAGACTGTCAGTTGAATTTACTTCTGACTTTTAGAGTGCAGAAATTCTGCAAGGAGCTGGTGCTCCTGGATCATCCATTTATATTTGTGAGCCTCTGACAAGGCCTGATCTACTTAGTGGACATGGACAGGATTTTCACAAGAATGGTCATGTCTGGATGTAGCTATTCATTTACCTTTAATGTTTGACTGGACAGTTATGTCCAGAGGAATTCTCCTACATTCTGCGTGATGAGGAGGAGAATTAAAGGTTACATTTGTATTCCAGCTTTCTGAAAACTAAGGAAGGAAGGCATTTGGAGCTCTTGCTCTAGTGAACTCATTATATTTCTCCCCGTTTTTCTTGTATTCAGCCTGGCTTCTGACCCATCCCTCCGCCATACTTAGTTCTATAAAACTTGAGTTTTTCTAGATACATTTCTCCAGGGTTAACCTTCTCCTTCACCTAGGGTTGATCAGGAGTTTGTTGTCTGGTTGCACAGAGAACAGAGAGACTATTTGGTTCTAACTGCTTTATATAGAAGTTTTCAATGAGTTCTCCCAGTTTTAGTTTCACTCTCATCCCCAAGTCTTCCAAAATTACTTAGTATCTCAAAATCCAATTATCCTGTCTTGGAGAACTTTTCAGGTTTTTGTTTTTACATTTCTCTGCTGTTACAGATTTATATAAGTTGAATCCCATTTTGCTGTTTTAGTTTTCTCTGAAAAAGAAATGCAGGTAAATGCATTTAATCTTGCTTTGTAAATCAGATACTCCTAATGGATATATACAAGGTAAGATAAAAATATGACAATATTTAAATTTTAAAAATTAATTACAGTAAAAAACACATTGACAACAGTTACCCTCAAAAACTCCTCCACTCCCCAAATATATTTATCCCACTTATCCCAAACTAATTTACTGAACAGTTGTGGAAGCCCTCGCTCATGAATGTTTTTGGTTTTGTTATCATGACTGGTTCATTATCCTGAGTCCATTATAACATTTACCGTCTGTTATCAGTTTGACTCTGAGAAGAACCAGAATTTGCAAGATCCAGTGCATAAGGTGAGAGGAGCTACACCATCAACTTCTTTACCAGAACTTGCTGTGAACATTTTGAATCAATTTGGGAGATCAAGGCAGCCATGCAAACACTGAGGACAATTAATGGCAATGTGTCTTTTAATAAGTTTAGTTTTATTCATTTTAAACTTTAACTGTATTGTCTAATCACCCTACATACAACAAAACTTGACTTAAAGTTTCCACTAGTCTACTACAAAGTTAAAACCGCAATAATACTTTGTGCCACCCAGCTTTCTGTATACCACGGTTCCCACCAACACATTGTTAGACTATGCGGATGCGGAAAAAAATGTTTTGTTAAGTGACATTCTCTGCCAGGCAATTTCTTGTGTGCTTTATTTTTTATTGATCTATGTTTACATAGCAGAAAGTTTACCTTTTATTATGTAAAATAGTGATTTCTACTGCACTCACAAGTTTATTGATCCTAATATATATTATATAATATATATATCATTATATTATATATTATATATATTATATCTACATTATATATTAGGATCAATAAATATATATATTAGGATCAATAAATATATATAAATATAAATAAATATATATATATATACCTTTTAAATTTTAATTGTATCAGTCTGGAGTAGTTTTTATTGACATTATTTTTTCTCATAAGCACATAAAAGTTCAAAGACAGTAAATATCTTGCCCAAAGCCTCATGTGTAGAAAGGCTGAGTCCTTCCTGGAACCCATGTCTGTCTCCAGAACGTAAGCTTTACCATTCAAGAAACGGTGACTTTTCACAATGTGTTTGGTTGTACCCACGTGCCGTGAGAGTTAATTAACTTTATTCAGTTCTGTTAGGTAACAGAAAAATAACTAACATCAGTCTTTTATATTTCTAGTGAACTCTTTCTGAGCTTCTTCACAGATACTACCCTACTTGATTTGAAAAGTTAAGAAACAATATGAATGTAAGTAAGTCCTAGAATGTACGATAGACACTGTAAAATAGAAAATATCCTAAGGGAAATGGGGGGTAAGGGTAAATAATGAGGGCAAGCAAAAAATTGTGATGGTAAAAAAGGAGAAACAAACTCATGTATATAGGGGGTGGGGTTGTAGGGTGGGTAAGGGAATGGGAAAAATGAGAATTAAATCATGTACTGGCACAAATTCTCAAGGTTGAGTGTAATAATGATGTGTTTATAAAATGTACCTATATCACAATAAAATTTTTTCAAAAAAGAACTAATTCATAAAAAAATAAAAAATACAAAGAATCAATGAATCAGAGTTGGTTCTTTGAAAAATTAAACAAAACTGAAAAACTCTTAGCCAGACTTATCAAGAAAGAAAGAAAGAAAGAAAGAGAGAAAGAAAGAAAGAAAGAACAGACCCAAATTCATGCAATTTCGAATAAAAAGGATGAAATCACAGTGTAGCCTGTAGAAACCCAGGAGATCAACAGTATCTATTTTGAGAACCAGTACTTTAAGATGGAATGGAAAACTCGTACTTTAAGGTAAAATAACGGGAACCCGTACCTTAAGATTAGATGGAAAGCACAGAAGAAATGGACAGATTCCTAGCCACATATGAATTACTAAAGCTAATATAAAATTCTAAATAACCCAGTGTCACAGTGAAATTGAAAGTGGAGTTAGAAACTTACCAACAAAGGAAAGCCCATATCCTGAAAGTTTCACTGTACAATTCTGTAAGAAATATAGAGATCTAATGCCTTTTATCTTCAAGCTCTTTAATGAAATAGAAAGGGAAGCAATACTCCTAAAATCATTCCTGTAAGCAACAACAAAACAAAACAAAAAACAAACAAAGGCCCAACAAAAAAAAAAGAACTGCAGGCAAATTTCACTAATGAATCTGGTACAGAAATTCTAAATAAGACATTGGCAAGAAGAATGCAGCAAATCATCAGGAAAATTATAAATCATGACCAATTAGTATTCACCCCAGGGATGCAGGAATGGTTTGGCATACACAGATCAACAAATGTAGCACACCTTATCACAGAGCCAAAGACAAAAATTACACAATCATCTCAAGAGACACAGAGAAAGCAATTGACAAAGTCCAATTCATGCTTTAAAAGAAAACACCCTATAGTAAAGTAGATGAGATAGTCTTTATCTCAATCCAATAAAAGCCATCTGTGATAAACCAACATCATACTAATTGGTCAAAGATCGAAAACTTTTTCCTCTAAAATAAGGCACAAGACAAAGATGTTCACTGTTGCCATTTCTATTCAGTGTAGTTCTGGGAAAATTAACCAGACCAATTAGAACGTCAGCTCACTGTACAACTATCCTCATCATAAGAAGCATATGTGAATTCACATGCAGTCTTCTACCTGGGATCACAAAACTAAAGGTATTTCTAAACTGCAAAAGAATGTCCAAAACCAAAAAATGACATGACTCTTGGAGATGTCAACAAGACTCTCACCCTGTATTATACTAAATATTAGATGCCTTTGCAACTCTTTTTACAGGATATATAAATGAGTATACTTTTAAAAGGATTTTACAAAAATTGGCTGTAGGATTAAACTTCACACATCTATATATCAGGTTTTCTTCTTTGATACATATTTCTTGACCTGAGCCACAAATGACAGTCCCTCTTTAGGAACTTCTATTATGTCTGTTAAACAAAACAAAACAAAACAAACTTGTCCAATATTTTGGAAGCTGTCTTCTTGTTGATTCATTGTCAGAACTTCAGATGGAAAATGAAAATAAAATATTCTGTGCACTATTTTTATTTAGAAATCTGTGGTGCTTTTTATTCATAGAATAACAGATACTACAATACTCTTTGTCTTCAGTAATGAGTCTAAACATTTCTGAAATTGAATGACATAAGTAGATTTTTTTCCTGAATAAAAGCAACATTTTTCAAATTTTGTGTTAAAAGCAAATACAAACCACAAATCTGTGTGTGATAAATCCAGACAATGCATGTTCTGATTTATGTTTGGTCTTTGACAAAACCCACATTGATTAGTATTACTCTCAGGCAAAGCAGTCCACAGCACTAAAAAAGTTGTGTTATTGTTACAAAGAATAATGGTGTGCCAGTTTTTGTCAACATTTTTCTTTATTTTTAAAATAAAACCTACTTTATTTTTTAAAAAGGAAAATAACTAATATCTACAACAAAAAGAAGTGAAAAAGACCCTGCCCCACAGTTTAAAGACCCATTCCAGAAGTGGTTGTTTGGACTAGATACTTCTCAGATTAAGAAGTACAAATGACAAACAAATGTGTGAAAAAATTTTCAATATCACTGATCATTTGAGAGGTGCAAATGAAAACAACACAGAGATTCCACCTCACTCCGGAGAGAATGGCTGCTATAAAGAATCAGCCAATGACAAATGGTGGCAAGGCTGTGTGTGGGGGGGGGGGAGAAACCTTTCTCAGCTGTTGGTAGGAATAAAGTCTTGTACAATTGCTGTAAAAATCATTGTGGAGATTCCTCAAAAACCTAAGATTAGAAGTCCCATTTGACCTAGGTATTTTCCTTCTGAGTATTTCCCTTAAAAGCACTATCTCATAGTGATATATGGGCAACTATATTTATAACTGTACAGTTGTAATAACTAAATCTTGGAGACAAGCCAAATTCCCACCAACCAATTAATGAATAGAAAGCTATAATTTTAATGCAATGGAGTACTACTCAGTCATGAAGAAGTATAAACTTGAGACATTTGTATTAAAATGGATGCATTTTGAGACTATACTTTTAAGAGAAATAAATTGAACACACATGTGTAAATATCTCATTGTTTCTCTGGTATGATAAACTGAAAGTGTAAATAGGGACCAAAATGTATAATAGATAATATGAGATAGGAAGAAATTGTTCAAAAGGACAGGGGTACTAGGAAGGGGAAAAGAATGAAGGGAGAAGAAAAAAATGAGAAAAGAAGAGAAAACTGTATCAAAGTTTTAGAAAAATAAGGAGAAAAAAAGGTTGAAAGGAGGGGAACAGGTGCAAATTCATTATGATAAATGTAGTAATTCTTTAGATTTAAACTGTACCAATAAAATTAATTTTTACTAGACAGGTGCTTTAACCAGCTAAGTCATGGCGCCGACTAAAATTAATTTTTAAAAGATATATGACATGAATTTAATATCTAACAAGTGCAATAAAATCACATTTATGTAAATTAAGTGAAAGCTAAATTGAATGTCAGATGGATTCATTAAAATTATGCCATTTTCTTACGTGGAAAATCATAGGTCAGGCATCTTGTGCTCTTTATCAAAACTCATTTAAAACCATGTTAAGATTAAAGAACGGATTCTGTTAGAAGGGTTTGAAGTGTAGACTGAGAGCTTTCAGAATATAATACTTCATGTAACCTCTTCTTTGATAATAACATACACATAATCCCTGATGCTGCCTTCTGAGAGTTTTATTTCAAAAACTCGCACTTATTCATTAAGGTATGATTTGAGGAAAGACCAATCTCAGGGCTTAAGTGTGATGTCCACTATTTCCTAGACATGCTCTAGCCACGGGAACAGAAACTGAGGTAACAGGGTTGTAGTTCACGTACTTGCCCCAGGCCCTATTTCTTTCTGGAGGGCTACTTATACCATCAGTATCTGAAATCAAAAAGCACTATGGGAGAGAATGAGAAGGATTCCCATCTCAAAATAAATGAAATGTTATCAATGAAAATAGACTACTTCTCTTTGTCTTAAGGAAACTTATCAGAGGAAGTGAGATGATTAATGTAGTGTGGTAGTTCTAGCATGGTGCTCAGACTGGCAGCCACAGAGTCACCAGGACACTTGCTGGAAATGGAAACTCAGACAAGAGAGTCAAAAATCCAAGTTTGAGCACCAGCTCTGACCTGACAAGCCTTCCAGCTCAGTTGTTGTGACATCTGAAAAAGCTTGGAATCCATCCTCTGATGGAAAGATGACAAACATAAAAATAATTGTCATCTACATGATAATCTCTATTGCTACCAAATATTCAAATGATTTTTGAGTATCTTTTTACAATATAACCATAAAGTAACTGAGCCTGAATGGAATTCAAGGATATAGTTGCTCCTGGCCTTTGTATGAGATTTCTAAATGAAAAAGAAAAGTTTTGTTTCTCTTACTGTGTCCAGGAATTAGGCTGTTCTATTGTTTCTATCTATCTAGACTAATTACTATGTGGAATAGAAAAGTCTGTGCAGTGAAGAAGTCATATACATGAAATAGAATCAAAGAAAAAGAAGCAGAAGTGCTAATTATAAACTGTACTTTATGATAAGAGCATCAATAACTTCTTTCTCACATGTATAATCTTTTATATTTTAATTAATTCCTTTAGAGATGAGTCAGTACCTCAGTATGAAAATATTTCAACTGGATATAGACTACATGTCCGTATTTTAATACTTGTTAAAGTGAAATATTGGTGATCACAAAGAACAGTGCAGAGCCAAGAATCTGGAGACAAAATAATTAAAATGGGGGTCTTTTTAGATCTTTTAAGTAATCCTGACCTAGAAGCAGTTAAAAACAAAGGTTACTAGAGAGATTTCCTAGGAAGCAAGTCAAAGACAGGAGTAGAAAAGAAAAAACACGGTAGGAAAGGCAACAAATGGCCTTGGGGCTTGCACGGAGAGACAAGAAAAGAGCTGACGGGCAGGACACAGAGAGAAAGCCAGGGGTATGAATGATAATGTGTCCCACCTTCGGTAGACTGTAGGAAGCAGTGGGGGCTGACTAACTTAAGGCGGATGGGCTCACTGCTATGCACTAACATTCACACTTAGGTTTTGGGGAGCGGTCTGAGGGTTTTCACTGTGAGGCCTGGAGAACTGCACTGGGTGCTGCCCCAACTAGCAGTTAGGAGGTCTGCACTTTAAACAGTGCTGCCCAGCTCCTGAGAAAAGCTGCAACCTCAGACCACTGTTGCTACCTCGGGATGCCTTAGCAGTGAAGGTCAGATCTCTGGCCCAAGGTTGCTCTCCATTTGCTCCTCAATTAAGAATTTGCTATTCTTTCCTTAGTGATTAGGTTGATCAACAAACTCCATTGTGATGTGCTGAGGGTAAAGCTATACTTGTCTCTAGACTGCTTGCCCTAATGATCTAATAGACTGGGAATGGCACAAGAAAAGTGGCCTTCAGAAAGTAGGTGATAGGGAAGTTACATCTTAGAACGAAAGAACTAGTTGTAGGCCAGGTGTGAGGGATAAATCACTACTTCTGGTTTTTTTTTTTTTTTTTATTCTGCAGGTCTCCGTTTCCAGTCTCTGTGACTATAGACAATTGTTAGCTGCTTCTGACGTCACTAATGTCCTTGAAATCTGTATAAGTACAGCACTGTGAATAAACTTGGGGCCTTTTGGTATTGACTGCTTGGTCCTCCTGATCCCATTATCCTGTCTTCTTTCTTTTCTTATCCGCACCCCTTGACTTCGTGACCTGGCTGTTTTGTCCAGCTGGCTCTGGCACTATGTGCATGTGTATTCCCTCTGAACTCACTATATTGTTCACTCTGGGGTCATTATAGAGCATAACAGATGCCCACAAGCCCCCTCACGAACTCAAAGCTAATCAAGAATAAGGCACCTCCTTATCAACTAGCCACTCAATCCAAAGATAAACCCTTTAACGGTATGTCGAGGACAAGTAGACAGAAGAAGCTACACGTAGAGCTCCGAAAGAAATAACGTTAGGCAGAGGTTCCAGGAAGCCAGTTCAGTTATGGCAAGTTTTGGATGGAGGGGAAAGATCCTCCACATCACACCCATAAAAGACAGCTGAGAACAAAGGGCCCGCAGGCCCCTGTCGTTTCAAAGCCCCTGACCTGTTCCTGCTTATCAGGGTGGCTGTCTATCTTCTTCCTCAGTCCTTTCCTCCCTACAAATAGAGTATTCTTATTTAAACTTTGGCTCTCTTATTTACTACTGGGCTCAGTTACAGTCCCGATGGGCTGCTCAGAGAACAGCAGCATTGTTCATCTCTCAGATGCACCGACAGTAAAAGTTTTCTGAGGCCTCATTTCAACTGTGCAGTTACCGTTGTTTAAATGAAAACGGAGCAAGTATTCGTGTCGTAAGTTTGAAAAATACAAAAAAGCATAGAAAATAAGTTAGAAATATCACATATAAGCTCATTAATATCTACAACTGTTATATATTAAGAAAAATTTAAATATAATACTGTAATAACTCAGTTCACAAATGCTTCATTTCATTGACAATTTGGCTCTTGAACAGAAGCTTTTCCTCCAGTTTTGTTGTCATTCACGAACTCTGCGTCTAGTGACAAACCCAGCTCTAGCCATCTTCACATAACCATGAACGTGGCTATCTTCCCAGAACTACGGAGTGAATTAAGTTCATGGACCAAGGCACCACTAGGAAGTTTTTATTAGTAAAGCCCCTGCTGCTAATGAGCAGTAACACTTCACACAGGTGTATCTTTTAGTCTCTTATCTAGGCATTTTAATAGGATTGACAGTATGCAGTATTTATCATTTTATATTCTTTGTTTAATTTACTCAACTCAGATATCAATATTTTCTTATAGTACTTCATAATCATTTAATATAGTTTCATAGTATGCTGCTGTATGTGTATACCATAATACACTGTGATTTCCTCAAACATTTATAATTTGGTGGGAAATTAGAACTTTCTTATTTATTTTTTGCTATCACATATAACTTTTCAAGGTTTGTATATAAAATTCTGGCCATTTCCATTGGATTATGGAAGACTTAAAGAGAAGTCTTATTAGGGCTAAGTATACAAATATTTAAAAATATCTCAATACTATTTTGTTAATTATTCCCTTGCTAAAGTTGTATTAATTTATATACTCATCAATGATTCCTCATAGGGTGTCTCTCAGCTACTTTTACAGGAAGGCTTTCATCATGTTTTATTCATAAGTAAATGATGTTATTTCTTTGTTATCTTAATGTGCATTTATTTTAGTGGAAATTAGGTTGAGCGTAGACTTAAATATTTATTAGCCATTTGTATTTCTTTTCTGAGCACCCTTTTTATCCTTTGTTCATTTATCTATTAGCGTTTGAGTGCTTTCTCATTGATTTCATAAACTGTTTGATTACCAAGTATCTTTTTCTATTGAGACTATTGAGATTTGGGGCTAGAAAAATAATGCTAAAAATGATAGAAACAAATATTAGTATAGGAAACATTTAACATACAGCTTTTGAAATAATGAATAGTTTATCAGTACATTTAAGAAATATATTATGATCACATTCCTCATTGGGAATTTCTACCTGTACATGATATATCTTGATTTTAATTTTTTCCCCTTCTCCTGCCCTCTGCCTTAGTATTTTGGCTCCATTTTTTGTTCCCCTAGTTTAGTCACTCTCATCTGTCACCCAGATCATTACAAGCACCTTCTGATTTCTGGAATAATATCCGGTTCCAATTTAAAAGGAAGTCTGGCTAATCCAGTCTTTCAGTACCAATCTATTGGTTTACAACCTGACTCAAGTGGTGACCGAAATCAAGTCCTACCCCAGAGACTGTGGCCTTCGAGGACAGTGCTATCTCCTTTGGTAAGTCCATTTCAAAAGCATTGTTCCATGTCCTTGAGTAAACAAGACTTTTAGAAAAGGGTTTACAGCTCAAAGGAACAGAGAAAATATTTATTAATACAAGTTGACTAGAGTAATTCTCTGAGGAAAAAGTCTGGGCCTAGACTCAGAGCAAAACCTTGCGATACTGTCAGGCAGAGTACAGTGTCGAGGCTGTCTCGACCACTCCCTGCCAGGTCGCCAGGATTTCCAGCCCATGGCTGTTTCCAAGAGACGGTTCCGAGGGGTGTGGGCCCATCCCCCAACACTCTTCAGCATCACTACAGCTTCTCATCTTCCTTCCTCCAAATTCCTCCTCCTGCCATTCATTTTCATTTAATCTTTTTTTCCCCCTTTTCCTTTAGGCTCATCTTATCTAATATCTTGGGAGTTTTTTAAAGTGATTCTTTAAAAATGTCTGTAAGAAAAGTATCTTTGTCTTGAATATAGGTCAACTATTTCTTTGAATTTTTGATAGTAGTCCAGTGACAGCTGGAGAGAGAGGAAAAGGCCTAAATAGAAACAGATCTTGCTGTACTTTTTCCACTGCATGTGGCCGATTGCTAGTGTCTGTCAGAAATCCTGGAATACTTTTCACACTTAACAAATGGTTGTTTACTGATTCTTCTTTGAGCCTCTTCAGATTTTGTCCATCATCATCTAGAGAGGGCAAAACAAATAGAATATTTTAATGGGATTTCCTTTTTAACTAACAAAAAGTTCACTTCTTGGTTCTTATAATAATCCTTTTAATCAGCCTCCAGTTCTCTGGGAAGAGCTGGGTTTGTTTATTATCTCTTGGCTCCTCTTCACTCAATCTCAATACTTTTCCCTATCTTTTACTAACACTATTATTCCTTCTTTTTCTTCTCAGTTCCCAAAACCTTTCCTATTAGGCTTCTTCTAGTAAGGCCCTTGGGTGCTTCCTATCAGCATAAGGGCAACACTGGGGTTTTGAATCCTTTGACAGATTGCCAGAAATGAGGAATGAGATGGGAGGAAGAAGCAAAGAAGACAAGGGAGGATGGAAGAATGGAAAGAGAGAAAATAAGAGACAGAGAGCAGGAGAGAGAGAGAGAAAAAGATTAATTCAACATAGGCATCATAGACTGTTATTGAAAATAATTGAGGAGAAATAGCATCTAATATTTTCAGTGGGCCACCTTTAACTTTAATTCTGATGATTAATTTAGATTGACTCATTTATTCACTCATCTTATTTTTAGCTCAGATCCTAATTTCTGGTCACTGTACAATTTCCTTTATTATCTGGCAATTACAACTCAATAAGTAATAATATCTTTGGCTGAAATAACATCCCTTTCTTGGAACTCCTTAACATTTTACCTTTAATTCTTTTATTATACCAACTCCTCTTTTATAACAGTTATTAAACTATATATCTTCTCTCTTCTATTAAATTACATAAGGACCAAAACTTTTATCTTATTTTCATGTCAGCACTTAAGGTTTACTCAATGAGTTTTACTTTCTCCAAAGACAATCAAAAATATAGTATGAGGAAGAAATTTGCACTCCCTGAACCCTGAAACATCCATCTAAACAAATTTTCATCCAAGTCCTCTCTCATCTGCTTCCTAGTCTTGAAGAACAACTCCATCTTCCCATGAAGATCAGTGCAGTTTCCTGCTTCTGAGCCTCTCCCGTGTCCCAGTGAAGATCTCTCCATAATGCCTTCCCTCCCTGTCTTCTCTCTTCCTATCCATCCTCTCTTAGACTGTCACAGAGAGAGAGAGAGAGAGAGAGAGGAGAGAGGGAGGAGGACAGAAAGGAAAGAGGCAGGAACAAAAGTTCTGCATCCCATTCTCCGCCAGCCACAAGGCCCCTTGGCTGTGAGACCCTCTTCCCTTCCCTTTCAAGCTGCTCTTTCCAAGGATTGTCTTCCTTATGATCTCACCTGGTTAATCACTATTCATTCCTTCAGATTCAGACCCAAGTGCTTCTTTCAGGAAATATTTGGTGAAAAATTTTCAGGTTATGTTAGGCACGCCATCTCCATGCTCGTAGAAGTATAGTAGATGTTTTCATTGCAGCTGTGCTTTTTCTGTCTCTTGCTCTCGATAGGAGCATAGGGATAGGAATGATACACTTCAGGACTGTATCCTTCTGTGAGTAAATGAACAAGTAAACACTTAACACACATTTGTTTTCTGGATGGCATAGAATTGTGAGAATATGGGATTCGTCCTGTATGGCTTATCTTTGGAAATAAGACAGTGTTGCATTTTATTCTAATGCAAAGTATCTACCTAAGCATTACAAGTGCTTATTTCTAGAGTCTGTTTAGAAAAGCCTCATCTCCTTTAGTGAATGTTTCTAATACAAAATAGTGAGGTTTACTTGCTCTAGGTAATTGGTAAACAGATACATTTTTAAAAATCTTTTTATTCCCACTTCTTTTAACTCACCTCTCTCCCTGATACCATTCCCTGTTTCAAAAGTCTGTCTTCTTATTTTTTGCTATCTCTCATTTTATTCATTTATATTTTAGGTTTCTGACATAAAAGAAACCATGCTAATTTATCTTTGTGTCTGATGTATTTTCCTTAGCATTATAGTCTCAAATTCTATCCTTTTCCTGAAAAAAATGACAATGTAACTGTTCTTTATGGTTGCTATCTCTCTCTCTCTCTCTCTCTCTCTCTCTCTATCTATCTATCTATCTATCTATCTATCTATCTATCTATCTATCTATCTATCATCATCTATCACCTGTCTGTCATTTGTCCATCAATCATCACCTTTTCTTTATCCCTTTGTTGACAGGCATCTAGGCTGTTTCTAGAGTTTAGTAATTGTGAATTGCACTGCTATAAACATCATATACTATAATGTTTCACTATACTATAATATATTTCATTCTCTGAGAAATGTTCTCAAGAGAGGAACAGTTCAGTCAAATGAAATTTTGATTTTTAATTTTTTAAAAGGAACTTCCACTCATTTCTATAGTGGTTGTACTAATTAACATTCCTACTAACACTGTACTTTTTTCCACATCCTCATCAGCAAGCATTTCTTGCTTTTTACTATCTTGATGATAGTTTTTCTGACTAAAGTAATCAAGTTTCTGACTAAGGTAATCAAACATTCAGTAAGATAAAGTCTTTCCCGTCTGTCTACTGTTTTAGTTTCATTTCCAACATTGTTAGTGATCTCATAAGGCATACATATAAGAATAGGGCTTTGATTTTACATATGGATGGGCCAGTTTGCACATTTTTCCTTTGATAACAGTATTTCTTTAGAAAACTGCTGCTGCCTGCTACTTCACTTCTACTGCGTTTTTAAGCACCAGCCCATTAACACCAATGAGGCAGCATCCATACATTAGAGACCAAGGACAATGTGTGCATTTCCTGGGGGAAACTGCCCCAGAAGAATACGGAGCAAAATAGACATGTCAGGTTAAGAAAAACTGGTGTAGAGCAGGGCCTTGCAACTGTAGCTCTTTGATATTTTGAGCCAAATACAAAATTGAAACAGTCAAACAAAACTTTCTATCTTATGTATATCATCTAAATTCTCCTGATTTTAATACTCACATCTATAAAATCAAAAGCCAGATTAATTTCTAAGATTTCCTGTAATTCCAAGATTCCAAGCAGGAAAATTAAAAGAGTATTGTAAGTAGGGGTTGTGACTTGTTCTAAATGTCCCATGTGCTCAAATGTGGGGATTTGGAAGCTGACTGCATCATGGGGACGCTATACCTATCCATGGGTAGATCCACTTAGTGGTTCATGTGCTGTTAGGAAGTAGGGCATAGTAGGATGAGGTAGGCAACTGCAGCTGTGATCTAAAAGGGTGTATTCTTGTCTCTGGCCCCTTTCTTTTTCTCTCAGGTTCTTGCTTTCTTTCCACTTCCAGCCCCCATAAGTTAAGTAGCTTTTTTCACCACCCTGATGTTTCTCCCCAGAGGCTACCCAACCATGGACCAAAAACTCTGAAACTGTGAACCAAAATAAACTCTTTATCCTTTAAATTTTATATAATTTTTTCCAGCAACAGCAAGAATGCTAGAAAAAATTAATAAATTAGTTCTATCTAAAATAGGAATAGATTTCATGCTTCTGTGGGTTAATATAAAGAATGGGTGGTATAATGTACATGACCCAGTGACTTGATAAATTTGAAAGTCTGTCATTAGCACTTCTTATGTTGGGTAATTAATATTATCCTTAGTCCTTCCCATTAATTTTGCATAATTAGGTTGCAATTGATAGAATAAATGAGCTTAAATAGCCTCAAGTAAAAGGCATCATGTAAATAATGTGTAATTATAAAGGTGACTAGAAATGATATTATTACTAGATTGATAACAAGTCTACAAACACCTTTTCCAGGAAAATTATGCACACATTTTAAAAATACAATTAACTGTGACATTACTTTGGCTTATATTGTCCCCATAATGACAAGAAAATTACCTTGTGCTTGATGGCTCTTCATACTGACATAGCCAACTCAAAGTCTATTCGGTCTGCTGAAACTTACCTATAAAAAAATAGTGAAACAGAATATTCAATGTACAAATAGAAAGAAAAGAGTAATTAGAGAGGTCACCCAGAAAATAAAAGCAATAATGTCTTTTATTCATATGTTTACACAAATAGTAGCCCCATACCAGAGGCCCTCAATAGAACCTGACAGCAGGAAACCAAAATCTCTCTTCACCCTAACACATTCAAGAATAGTCTTTGCCAACTTCATCCTTTTTCTCTTGCCTTCCAGGTTGATTTATTTTATTATTTTATTTTATTTTATTTTATTTTATTTTATTTTATTTTATTTTATTTTGTTAGTTATTTAGTTGGCTAGTTAGTTATTGTGGTACCAGGGAATTTAGGACTTTGTGCTTGTGAGGCAGGTGTGGAACCACTGAGCTACATCCCACCCTGTTTCTATTCTTTTTTAAAAAAATTATTTCTGCTATTTTTCCCATATGAATCTTTCATATCTTTCAATCATTTCTAAATGAATGATTCTTTTCTCTCACCACCGAGTTCCAAGTTTACTACTATAGTTGCAGGAAACAGCTCTACTTCTCAGAGCCAGGTAGAAAGTCATAGGACAGAGAAGCAGTTCAACCCAACACAAGGCAAGAAACTGCCACTGATTTCTCTCATTACTACTATCTGAGGTCCAAAATCACCCAAAATGCATATGCCTTCCAGACTTTCCCCTCTTGAGAACTTATTAGGTGACCTCAAGAGAGGAAAGATTACAAGCACAGGGGCTATAAGGACACCTTGGAAAATGTCCTGCTGATTGGATGCAATAAAATAAAAGAGAAGATACAGTTCTTTACTTGTAAACTGTCAAATACTATTTAAAGGGAAGATAATATTATTTCTCTAAATGAAGTCATGACAAGAATAGCTATTATTTTTAGTTCTATGTCAATTGCATTTCCAAAGATGGTAATTGATTCTTTGAACAAAAAGTTATGTTAGAAAAGCATTGATTTTAATGAAAAATACTTAAGTAAGAATTTTTGTTAATTTGTATTAAGCTCTGTGATAAGTTTTGGAAGCTAATAACATTAAATTTGACCATAATATGGTTATAGTTTAACTAGAAATAATTATAAATTACAGTGGAAGTGTTCAGGAAAGATTAGCCATAACTCAATATATTTTATTAAGCAACATTCATCATTATATAATCTATATGTGCTTTTTAATTTCTGATTTCTAATGGGCTGTAGGTATCATGAAGGCAAGATTTTTGTCTCTTTTGTTCACTTTTATATCATCAGTACCTAGAGACTAACACAAATTAGACACTTAGAAACTTTTGACATATGAACAGACAAATGAGTCTTCCAGGAGTTTGTCACTGTGTTACTTTTCCAGGACTGTCATTATGAATAAAATAGAAAACTTGGTATGAGTTAATTCTCATTTTTCCCCATTCCCTACCCACACTACAAGTCCCCTGCCCTTATACACACAGGCTTTGTTTCCTTTTTTTACCATCAATTTTTTTTCTTTCTCCTCATTACTTACCCCTAACTCCATTTCCCTTTGAATATTTACTATTTCACAATATGAATCATGCATTCTAGAACTCATTTACAGCTTCAGTCTCTCATTCCAGAGAAAATATATCATATTTACACATCTGTGACTTATTTATTTCACTTATGACTATGCCCTTAAGGTACATCCATTTGAGTATAAATGACTCAACTTCATCATTCTTTATGGCAGAGTAATACTCCATTTTTTGATGTTTTTATGGGAGATAACTGATCTCAGGTGAGGTATGACATTTCACAGGCTGTGGGTCTCTGTGCTAGAGCTTGAATAATGAACAATTCACTTTTGGGGAGTTAAAAGAGCAACTTGATAAAAGTCCTTTTAAATCTGAGGAAGGAACTTAGCGGTTTGTCATGATTTGGACTCTAACTTCACACTTGGGGGTGGGTGCTAGAAACAAGGCTAGCCAGGGCCAGTTCTCAGATTCTGACTGAATTGTACGGGTATGAGTATGGATTGTACATGAGTATCATCACACAGCTGCTAAGCTGCCTGGCACACATCCAGAACTGACAGTGGTGGAGCCAGAGGAGCTGAGCGTGGAGGAGCTCATTCACACTCTGTGTCCCTCGCATGGATGACAGCAAGGAGTGTATGCCCCTGGGGATTCACCAAAAGGTCATCCAACAGGAAAAGTTGCCTCGTCTCAGTATCACCGTGTTTTGACAGCGTTTGAATTGTTGTATTGGTCTTTCTTCTGCTTTTGGCTGATATTTATAGAATTTGGATTCTTAAAGATTTGGGTTCTTAAAGATTACTCAAAGATAGTGGCTTTTTACTTTTTTCTTGGTAGAACATGGGACTTCTGATGATGTCTCAGAGACCATTTTAGAAATCAAGCAGGATTGGAGAAATTTTAGCAGGAAGTTTACGTGTGGCTTTCCCTTCAGCCAGAGCAGCTGGGATCTACTTTGCTCTGTGTGTGTGTGTGTGTGTGTGTGTGTGTGTGTGTGTGTGTGATCCTTTGCTTTGTGAAAGGAGTGTTTTACAATGTCAGAAATACTTTAAAAAATGGCATAGTGGATCAAATGTTTATATCTCTGCAAAATTCACATGTTCAATTTCAAGGCCCACTATGAAGGTATTAAAAATAAAGCCTTTAGAAAATAATTAAGTCATGGTGATGGGGCCCTTATAAATGAGATGAGTGACCTTTGTAGAAGCAGATAAGAGAATACAAGGGAAAGATAATCATCTAAAAACCTGGAAGTAGGCCACCACCAAGCAACAAGTCTTTCAGGAACTTTCTTGGCTGTCTCAGTCCCCAGAACTGTGAGAAGTAAATCCTTGTTTAAACCACTAGATCTACAGAAATTTGTTATAGCCGTCTGAAGTGACTAAGGATAGGGTTTTCAAAATATCCATAATAAGTTAATAAAGTCATGCTCTCAAAATTTCTCTTTAAACCATTAGATATTCTCTTTAAGCTATTGAGTATTCAATACTTTATCTCATGAGCTGCTGGTAGGTAGAAAACAGAAGAAACACTTCTTTTGGGTGATACAATGAAGGTTTCAACATCTTTCTAAACATTTACTTTCTTTCTTTCTTTCTTTTTTTTTTTTGAGACAGGGTCTTGCTTTGTAGTTCAGGCTGGCCCTGAGCTCACTGTGTAGCCCAGGCAAACCTGGAACTCAGCAATCCTCCTGCCTCTGCCTCCCAAGTGCTGGGATTACAGGCGTGAGCCACCACTCCCGGCACTGTGGTATGTGGTATTGATTGCTGGTGGGCGTGAGTCTCCACACCCAGCACTGTATGTGGTTACTGGGATCGAACTCAGGGCCTTGAGCTTGTGAGGCAGGCGCTGGAACCACTGAGCTAAATCTCTGGCCCAACATTTACTTTCTAAGAAAGGTAGCTATTAAGATATCCTGGGAAACTGTTTATCTATCTATCTATGTATCTATCTATGTATCTATCTATGTATCTATCTATGTATCTATCTATCATCTATCTATCTATCTATTCATCCATTCAACTAATCATTCTGATATCAGAAAACAGTAACAATATATACATGTGTTAAAAGTGGTTTGTGTGCCGGGCATGGTGGCTTATCCCTGTAATCCCAGCACTTGGGAGGCAGAGGCAGGAGGACTGCTGAGTTTGAGGCTTGCTTGGGCTACGTAGCAAGCTCACAGCCAGCCTGAACAACAAAGTGAGACCCTGTCTCAAAAAAAAAAAAAAAAGTGGTTTGTGTAGTAAAGGTAAAAATAGATTAAATAAAATAGAAATTATTAGCTATTCTGAGTAAACACAATAGCATCTGAGAAAATAAAAAAGAATTGTTTAAACTTTTAAGGTGTAACGAATAACAGCCAGTCAATAAAATCAAACTCAAAATAACTTGTCACAGGGCTGGAGAGTAGAAGCAAGCGATAGAGAATACAAATAGCAGAAAGAACTGCCAAGAGCAAGAGCCCACACTGAGCGCACAAAGCAGGAGCCGGTGATGGGCTGGAGAGACAGGCACTCCCTTGCCTCGCAGGGGACTCACAGTGGCTCCTTTGCTTCCAGTGGGACTGAAAAGCCGACAACTGGAAAAGTGGCAGGTGGCAAGGGGCACGTTAAGGACCTACTAAGTTGATGAGCTGGTTAAACAGCAGAAAGGGTGTATATATAAAATAATGTTCTGCCAGGGGTGGAAATGTACTGAAATGCTGAAAATTGCTGCCACCTCCTGGGCACCGCTTTTGCAAGTGCACGTTGCCATGGTCACTTTTATTTTATGAAACAGACATTTCCATTAAAGAGAATAAGAATAAAAAAAGGGTTGATTTTGCTGTGCTTGCGGACACTGCTGATGGTAAGGTAGAAATAAGTGTCTTCTAAGATCAGGCGACAGGTAACAGGTCTTTTTCACCAGCACCAGTCATGAAGACAAGGAAATGTCTTTTTCATTAGAGAAGAAAAACAGGCCATACTTCGAGGAGATTTTTAAAAGATGTCTACTAAAAGATAGATTGAAAGAATAATATAAATAACATTGAGTAATTCTTGATGAAACATTTGAAATCAGGTTGAAAATAAATAAAACATTTAACATCTAAGGAAAACTGTCTGAAAACCTAATGCACTTAGTTGCTTCTTGAAACTTCATGGACCATTTTTCTGTTTAAAAAAAAGAAAGAAAGAAAGAAAGAAAAGAACCAGCACAATAAAACTACATGCAGTTAAATATTCATGCCTTTGCTTACACTGTTTCCCCCCCAAACTGTCTATTAAAAATCATCTCCCACCAGGTTACACAATTTATGTTTCATCAAAATTCAGGATGCAGATGCTTCTATTTTCTTAGCAATGGAAGGCTTACTTTTTTCTGTCTAATTGGAGGACCCACACAAGAAAGTAGAGTTTAAAATAAGCCAGAGAATAAATTTCTTTAAGAAAACACAACTGGCTATGTACAAAGCGCTGGGATTCAACCAACTGAGTGAGAAGAGTTTTTTTTGTGTGTGTGTATAGGTGCTGGTAATAATGTGGAAAGAATTCTGCCACTATTTATTTCAACATGTACTTACTGTTAAATGTAAGTATTAGATATCCAAACACATCCACAAGTGAGTGCATGCATAGAAACACACACATACATCTCCCCAAATAATTTGATTTCACCTATATACTGGCTCATGTAGTAAATTGAATTTTCCTCATTCAGAGGAAATGTGAATTATGAACTAATTTCTTTTCATCTTTTATCCTCTCTCTCTCTCTCTCTCTCTCTCTCTCTCTCTCTCTCTCTCTCTCTGCTTGCTGTTACTAACACAAATTCATGGCTTGACCATCTCTCTTAATGCTTGGAGAAATGTGCCTTTCAGGAGAAAAGAGACATAAATTTCCCATACAATCTCATTTTTTTTTTTTTTGAGACAGGGTCTCGCTTTGTAGTTCAGGCTGGCCCTGAGCTCACTATGGTGCCCAGGCAAGCCGCCGTGAACTCAGCAATCCTCCTGTCTCTGCCTCCCGAGTGCTGGGATTACAGGCGTGAGCCACCACGCCCAGCATTATATGTGGTTACCGGGGATCGAACTCAGGTCCTTGCGCTTGCAAGGCAGACGCCGGAAC
>PVIC010017991.1:0-32120 GCA_004025085.1 Thryonomys swinderianus
TTTTTCACTTGACTTGCTTTTGTTTAATTGCATGCTTATATAATTCAAATTTCAATGTCTTTGTTTGACCACCAACTTGAAAAGTACCTGAAAATTTAATAACGTAGTCTTGTGAATTGTAATGAGTTAGCCCTAGTGCACCACTTACATAAAGTAAGCCACTTCTATGCCTGGCCCCTAAGACATAAAGTATAATTCTTCATAGTCTCTCTCTCTCTGATACAATTTTTCTTTTTAAAAATTTTTATTAGTATATTTTTGTGATAAAACAGATCACATTTAGCTTGGGGGATTTATATGTACCTATAGTGTATTGTGGTCATTTTTACTTACTTCATGCTCCCCACTTCTTCCTCTTTTCTCAGATCTCTATTCCATCTCTGGGCCAGCTCAACACAAGAGGACCAAGAGAAGACACCAATAATGTGCCCAGAGTGCCACGTGCATGCTGTGTAAACCCAGCACTCTGGAGGCTGAAGGATCAAGGCTGTGTAGTCTAGCTCAAAAGACCAGAAAAAATAAAAAAATAAAAAAAGAAAGAATGCCCCAGGGGTTATTAGAGCCTCAATCACTGAGTCACTGGAGAGATACTCAGAAGTACCATCCTACTATAAATATCTATTTTAAACTTTGTGCAATCAAGAAATAATCTTTTTGTTGTGTCAAGTCTCTGAAATTTGAGGTTGTTATTGTGAAGCTTGGCATGACTAATATACTTTGTTAGAAAAATTTAAAACAAAAATGAGGTGAAAGATTCATCTAATGGAATTTTTGAAAGTAACTAAAGCACAGTAGCTAATGCTAGAAAGAATAGTAATATTATGTATTATATTCAAAGTGAACCATTTTTAATGTCCACCTGTAAACTTAAGGATTTTACTTTTGCCGTCCCATTTCAGTGTTCTTCCAGCCACCCACTTGTCCTGTATAAATCCAGGATTTAAAAATGTCTCAAAAACAATGTCTCTGACATCAGAACTTCACTTGTAGCTTAATGATTTATCTGATAAATAGTTGAGGCCAGAATTACACAGTTGAGATCAGAATTACACAGCTGTGATTGAATTGTTGCTGTTGGTCACAAGGCTTCAAAAATATCCTTTTGCTTTTAGACAACTCTTGAAAGATCCTGTCTTAACTTTAAGACTACTGGATATTTAGGTCCATATCTGGGGCCAAATCTCAGCTAAGCCAATCAGTTCCTAAAGTTAGACTCTGTGGCCTTTTCTCAGGGAATATTCTGACAATACATATACTAATCACAAGGATTTAGTGAGAAAACACTCAAAAGACCCTCTAGTGAAATTTAAGAAATATCCAGCAATACATCAGTGGAATCCACAAAAACCAGAAATGTTTTGAGAAATTTTTTTAGCAAGTTGATGTCATCTTTAAAATTCTAAATATAACCATCCAATCCCTATTGAAGGGGTATTTTAAATTTCAAGTATAAGCATTTAACTTAGTGTAAAACATTCCAGAAAATACATGGTGTGATCAAAATGTACAGTAAATATTAAAATAAAAAATTTATTGCAACAAAAGACACTGCTATTAATCTCCTTCAAAACACTTCCTCCTGCTTCAAATATACTTATCCTATTATTCTTGCCACTTTCTGATGCAGTTCTGGAAGTCCTGTTTCTTGAGTGTCTTTACAAAGTATAGTGAAAAAAATATACAGTGAGTGCTACTATCAAGCACTAGCGAATGGAAAGGCAGGTTAGTAAAAACATTATGATATGTTTATGTCCACTCTAATCACTGAATCTGGCACTATGTAACTTCTTGCTCTTCCCTTACATCAAAATGACCACAAAAAAGTAAACATTTTAAATTGATTCAGGACACTGAGGCAGCCATGATAATGCAAAGAAAAATCAGAAAAAAAAACTTCCTGAACTGCTTTAGAGAGTGGTAAGAGAGATGGGAAGGTGCATTCAAAGCAAGGGAATGTGTTAGGAGAGGAAGTAATGACAATATGCCTTTCACTGTAATAAAATTTAAACATTCACTATAGTTTTTGATCATACTTTTACAATGGAAATACCACATTCGAGTCCTACATTCATCTGCCAAATGTTCACTAGGCATCTGTCATGTGCAAAGTATGCCCCAAGCATGGGGACGTCCCAGCAGTGAGTAGGCCATTGCAGAGAAATGGCACTGAATAGCTGCATAGTAATGGCAAAGGGCAGCCAAGGTTAGAAAAGAATCTGGACAAAGTACATGCAAACTTGCAAATGGGCTACATTTTATATACATGGAGGAGAAAATCTTAAACAGGAAATATGAGTAAGGAGATAGACACAGTTTGGGAAACACTGAGCCACAGAGGCCTTTGGGAGTACCCAGATAGAGATGAGATTTGCCACTGGCATTCCAGAAAAAGAACGAAGGTGAAATACAGTTTTGGAGTCATCAGCAGAGGTGACGGGTTGTAGAGAGTATTCAGCTAATACCAAAAGCAGCGTAGAATGGATGAGTCATTTGGTCTTAGACTTCTGGTGATGTGTTCCCTTCCACTGAAGGCTAATGAAGGGTTTACTGAAACACACCCAAAGAAGGGATCTATGAAGAAATTAAAGGCATGCATTTAAAACCCAGGTTAGCTGGGTGTGGTGGCTCATGCCTGTAATCCCGGGACTCAGGAGGCGGAGGCAGGAGAATTGCTGTGAATTCAAGGCTAACCTGGGCTTCACTTAGAGTGAACTCAGAGCCAGCCTGAACTACAAAGCAAGACCCTGTCTCAAAAAACAAAACAAAACCAAACCCCCCAGTTTAGCAAATAATATTTTATAGCTATAGTACACCATGACTGAAGAAACAGATATACGCGTGTTTTACTGTTTTTTTTTTTTAATGGTTCTGGTGATCGAACTTGGGGTCCTTGTGCATCTGTGGTTGGCATGGTACCAACTGAGCTAATTCCCTAGCCCTTCATGTTTTACTGTTGAAAGTAAACTGGTATAATCTTTTAGAGAGTAACTTAGACATATAGATTAAGAGGCTTAAAAAGAATTATAATCTTAGGGGTTGGGATTTAGCTCAAGTCGTACAGCACCAACTTAGGATGCACAAGGGCCTGAGTTCGATCCCCAGTACCACACACACAAAAAAAGAATTATAAATCTTTAAATCATTAATTCCTAACTTTTTAAAAAACACCTTTCTGCACAAAAATATCTCAAAATATTTATGATAAGTTTAAGAATTAGCTTACCTATTAAGTTCAGCCTAGCTGGAGTGTTTTAGTAAGTAGAGTGTTTTAGTAAGCTGTGATAGGTTTGCTAGAAAGAATATTAAAAATAGCCTTTTTAAATGATGTTTCAAATATCGTTTGAAAAGGTGTTACTTATAATATCAAATGAAAAAACTGATATTCAATATCATCACAAATACATAAAATAAAACCAAAAGCCAGCCCATAAAGAAGAAAACAGTACAATTTTAACTGTAACTGTCTTTAAGCAATAAACTTGGTTTTCTCTTATTTGACCCATTCTTTACGCTTCCCAAATTTTCTATATAAACAATTTAAGAACTAATTGGAAAAATAGATTGTAATTAACACATGAGGAATGGAGACTGATGAAGACTTCCCGGGAACTGGGTTTGGCTCGGAGGCCTCAGAGAGGTCTAAGACAGAGTGGAGGCCCCAGTACTGCTCTCCAGGCCGTGGAAGGACAGAGCGTGGACAGGGCGTGGCCCCGTGGGCCTGGTATCCGAGCTCTGTCGCGACATTTGGGAGCCGAGGCTTTGAACAAATGGCCCTATGCTAATAAGACATCCTTTGAGTTGCCTCTTCCCCTGTACTTCCCTCTGTTCTTCGCTTGCTTTAGGAAGGGTTAGGACGTTAAGTAAAATTTGCAGATGGAGAGGGGACCAAGGTATGAAAGGAGCAGAGAGGGAACAGAGAGATAGGAGATTAAAAAAAAAAGGAATTAAGATGTATTATAAATATGTACCAACTCCCCATGATAAATGTAATCATTTATATAGTAAGCATATACTAATAAAAAATGAATTTAAAAAAGACACCCTGGGCATTGTCATATAGGGCTACTGCTCCTGGGACTCACGTTCCTGGGGATTGTGCCTTTCCCCTGCAGCTCTTCGGACACAGCAGCCTAGAGGAGCTGTGGTGGGGGAGGGGAGCAGCGGGCTTGTTCTGAGACACACCATCAGCCCATAAAGTCTGAAAGGTTAAGCAAAGACTGAGGCATGAAAAGTGAAAATTCTCCATTCAACGATAATCCCCCCCACGTCTTTTCTTGAAATGGAAAGAAAGGGTGCAAGATGACATTAGGCACTTTCAAATATGCAAAATTAGGAGCTGGTACAGACCTCATTAACACCCGCCTCCAACATCATTAAGATGTTTCCAAGAAAATTAATTGAGAGACTCATTAAAAATAAATTAAGAAAAATGTGTTGCAGAGCGCCTGCACTCAGCTCATAAATCACAGCTCAGAGCTCCGGCCCGCTGCTCCGGCAATTAACTCCAACCTATTTGTTTTATCCTGACTGTGAAAATTAGAAAGCAGACGTGAAGATTAGATTAGGGACGTCTGTCAAGCGGAACTTGGAGTGAATATTTTAGGATACAAAATGGAAACCAGGAAAACAAAGAAGGCAGAGATCTCATTCTGAGAAGCTTGTCTTTGAAAAGTGACAGGCGGATGAAGGGTGTAGGAGGGACAGCGTGGACAAAGCAGGGCGCTCCTGGGAGGGAGAGAGGCGGGGAGAAAAAGACGAGTTCGAACTGCCCCGACCAGGGATAGCGTCATGCATTTGCATTATAAATATAAACAGGTTTTCTATAAAGCCGGCACAGGGCACAAATAGATGCTCCTGATACTTGCGTATGTCCTTCTTTAATGTTTAGACATATAGACCTTTGGCCTGAACAGATACCGGTCTCTTTCAATGTTATATATTAGTGATGGCTACATTTCCCTCTCTAGATGTGAAATACACCAACTTCATCCTTAGATCTCTTATTTCACAGTTTACAACCAACAATTATCAAGGAGTAGGCGCTTTGCCTGTATCTCATTTAATTTTTATAACTGCAAGAAATAAAAGCATGTTATGAGATGTGGAAACTGAGGCTCCAGGTAAGATAATGTGTGTGGGGCTCACTTAGCTTGTAAACAGTAGAACCAGGTGTTCTAAAGCACGGGCAGCACAGGCCTCAGTGACATGGCTTCTCTACATTCACAAGCATATTTCTGGCCACTGTAGTTTTCAAACTTCAAACTAGGAAGCATTTTTGTTCTTTTCCTCTCTCTCCTTTAACTCTTCCTTCTGAAAATACTGCACACCTACAATATGTCAGCCACAGTACCACCATATCACGGGGAACTCACTGAGTTTAGGAGGACAGGCGCTGTGTAAGTCCTTGCAAATGTGACGCTGCTGTAAAGGAATTCTCAGGATGCAGTGCAAAAGGAAGCAGAGACTGTCTCCACCATTCAGGCCATTTACCGAGAGTCTACTAAGTAACACTGCTAGGGTGGAGTTGGAGGGCTGGCTGGTCTACTCACCAGCGATGCAGTGTTGAGCTGATTACGTAACCTCTCAGTTTCCACATCTGTAAAATGGGGATGATACTAGCATTTCTATCCTTAAAGATGAAATACGAAAATCCCCAAGAAGCCCTTAACAAAATGCTTGGCTCTGAGTTAGCACTGAGTAAATGTCAGCAGTTATTATTTAGAGGTGACATTTAAGTTGGCTCTTAAAGGAGCAGTAGGCATTCACTTAGAATTCCATTTCTAGTGACAGCTGCAACCTTCTGTGTGGTATTTAAAATTATTTGGGTCTTTCAAATAAAAGGGGGAGTGGATACTCTTGGGCATTAAGAAGAGGCGGGCCAGGCTGTCACGAGACATGGCTTTCCTGGGTAAGGTTGTGGCTCTGGGTGTGAGAGTGGAAAGCAGCAGGACAAGGGACACTGCTAAGCTGGCTTCTCTTTCTGGACCATCTCAAAGGTATAGGGGAGGGACTCCCTGTGAAAGGCAGAAAAGCCAGGCTGAGGCCATGTATCACATCTGGGTATTTTTTTAATTGAGTTCTTTTTTTAAAAGTTGAATTCTTTATTGGTACATCTTATATACAGTTCACAATCACACTCAGCATTGGGAAATTTGTACCAGTATATGCCACAAGTTAATCCTCATTTTTACCCATATCCCTACCCACTCACAACCCCCATCCCCTATACACATGTTATTTCTTTTTATTTCCAAATTATATATTCAAAGGGAATGTGGTAGGGGCAAGTAATGAGGGAAAAAAATGAACATCTGAGTTTTTTTTTTTTAATTTTTTGAGACAGGGTCTTACTTTGCAGTTCAGGCTGGCCCTGAGCTCACTATGGAGACCAGGCAAGCCTCAAACTCGGCAATCCTCCTGTCTCTGCTTCCCGAGTGCTGGGATTACAGGTGTGAGCCACCACGCCTGGCACTGTGGTATGTGGTATTGATGGCTGGTGGGCGTGAGTCACCACATCCAGCATTGTATGTGGTTTCCGGGATCGAACTCAGGACCTGTGCTTGTGAGGCAGGCGCTGGAACCACTGAGCTAAATCACCAGCCCGACATCTGAGTATTTTTGAGACTACTTCCTACCTACCTAGGAAATAGCCGTGGATCAGTAGTTAGAGGCTTGGCAGCAGAAACCTTCGGAAACTCAGTGAAGGGCAATGGATGACACTTTATCTTCCATGTTGTTTTAATCCAGTTTTTAAAAGACTGGGAGTAACTCTTCATTATAAGTCTTCTGGACCGTCAATATTTGCAATTAGCGCTATAATTACCCAGAATATAGTAATATCCAATCAGATACTCATCTGGACATTCTGAGATAGAAATAACTTCTATTTATGGTTGATATTCTTTCTATATGATCAGTGTCTGTGCTGAGGAATTACTCAACATTTTAAATATTGCCCTTGGAAAGAAAGAAGCCTGGCCCAAAGCAAAGTCTGAAATATATGAGATATGAAAATGAAATACTTCCTGGTTTGGGTAGGTTACTTGCCCAGTCATAAGTAAGAACCAACAAGCTGCATCTAGTGAGCATTCTGGACAGAAGTAAAGACCAAAGCTAGGAGATCTACTAAAGACACCCCAAGAAGAGCTGCCAGGTGGTCACAGGAACTAGGAAAATTAGGCTATGGAAGTTGCTTCCCGAAACTTCAAGCTTATTCTGAAACACATTGGAAAATTATTTGCTTACACTAGAAATGTTCTTGTTAAAGGGTTCCACTTCTACTTTAATGCTTAGATATATTAAAGGCAAACACCAGGAAAAGAAAACACTGTAAGCTTTTAGCAAACAGCATGAATTTTGTACCCTTTCTAGATGCCACTAAACACACGTGGCCTAGACTGCAGAAGGATTTTGCTCTACTGAGCTTCTAGAACTGCAAAAATAAAACGAATCCATTCCACACTTCCAAGGAAGGGTTGCCAATGCCGCAGAGGAGTACTGTCTGGAACTCTCTTCTCTCCTCAGCCTCAGGTCTGAATAGACATCACATCTCCTATATCTTCTCCATCTATTTCTCTTCTTCATTCCCTTCTATCCTCATTTAGCTATCTTGTCTGTGCTCTTGCGGACAATATTGCCTTTCTTCTCCTTGAATCTCTCTTATTTCACCAAGAGATGCACCGTCTTTTCAAAAGACTGTCTACCAATAAATGTACCAAAACAATTACATCTCTCCTCTACCCCAAGCCTTTGATATGTATAGAATAAAGTTCAAGTTTGTTACTTGAAATCAGCTACAAGTTATCTTTTCAGGCGTTATCTCTCATTATGGAGCTACATTTTTTTAATTACATATTTTGATTCTTGCCCAGACTACTCACTATTTCCCAAGAACATCTCATACTTTCCCCATTATTTTTATTTATTCACTACCTCTCAGATTTGCCTCAATACATCTCTAACTAAAAAATTTTAACCTCTTCTTCAAATCCCAGACCAATCCTCATTTCTATAAATCTTCTATGACCTTGCCACCACAATTGACTCAGAAAAAAGTAATTTACTTTCAGTGTTCACATAGTACCTGCCAATACTTGTTGAATGATTGAACAAATTTGCTCATAGCAATTATCCATTGTCTTTTTCAGCTCAGTTGCTTGCAAAACATGCATTGGTCTGTCATCTCACTATATTTTTAGCTCCCTAAAAATATGCCTCTGTGTCCACTAAAATTAAGGACCTCTACACTTTATTATTCTTAAGATGAAATTTAAATGCTCTGACACATGATTTCTTTGTTCTGGGTTAGTTACATAAACAAAGATAATAATGGTGAATTAAGAACACTTACAAATTAATCAACTTTAGAGACACTATAGTGTAGTTGAGATCATCTCCTTAACTTCTGGTTCAGTCTTCTTTGATCCATCTACCTGTACATGTATCAACAGTCTTCAAAGAGCCAGAAAAGCTCAGAATGGTTACTTTATCTAAAAGAAGACAACAATCTCTGAGCAAGACCAACTATGTACCCACCTTTCCTCACACCCCAAACAATACACAGATAGCAAATCAGTATTGGGTGTGCATGTCTTATTTCTTTCATTTAGTCTTGCAGATAAAGCTATACATCTTTAATGTTGATAGATCATAGAGAATGTACGAAGTCAAAAGTCCTTTATAATGCCCTAGAAGCTCTTACTTAGACTTAACTCTCTTTGCTTAGTTCACAGGTACTAAAGACTAGTCACATTTTAAGAAGTCAGGCTGGGTTGCAGATGAACAAATCAACATATTTTGCTCTTTTACTGGAAGGCCAGATGTGAGTACCTTCATACTAAGCCTGTGCATGCACATCGGTACACACACATGTGCGTACACACACACACACACACACACAGACGCACACACAATAAGCAGCAGTCTTTGGGCCCACAGTGTTCCTAAACTATCAATAATGATTCTTTGGGAGGCTGTTGCTCAGTTTCTTCTGACTGGAGCTGCGTTTCATTGAAACATTCTCATCCCCAGCTGGAGATTATACCCTATTCTGTGGAATCCATCTTCTCTTTCAAACTACACATTTTTGTGCCTTGTTATCTAACTTGGCTGATCCAGGCTTTGTGAGCAGTGTGTGAGTATTCCTCCAAGAATTCTTTAGTTACTAGATGATTCTGTGCTATGGTTATCTTTTGCTACCACAGTTATTATCTAGTGTTTCCAGTTCGTAGCAATTAGAGCAATTAGCATGGTGAGTGGCTTTGGATTGATTTATTCTCTTAAGCTCAGATGCAGGTAGGAAATATTTAACTGCCCTGGTTCTGTCAGGGTCCAAATGATGCCTTGGATTCCACTGTTTAGGCAAGCATTTCTGGGGTTAATTTTCATTAAAATGTCCCTGATATTAATGACAAGTGACTATTTCTGCCCCCATTTGCAATTTTATATTAACGTCCTATTGTTTGTTTCTCAGTAAAGGCTACAGAAACATTGTCAAACCTTCTCTTCATCTCTGTTACATATCATTCCCAATTCTTCAGAATTGTTTCTCTATAGGGACTCTTTCTCTTTCAGAATGCAAAATATTTGAGGACAAGAATTGCTTTTTCTTTCAGGTAAACCACTACAATGTGTAGTTGAAATAATAAAATGAATGGATAAGCAAATAAACAATTTCCTATCTGAAGAAACATTATTCTAGGAATTCACAAAGGAACTTTTGGAATTTAGACTGGCCACCACATGCCATGAAAAACCTTTAGTAAGTTGCTTAACCCCTTGATCTGCATCAACAAAGATGAGGATAATAATGCTCACTTCAAAAGCTTTAACTGAGGGTGAGATAAGGAAGATTGTTTTTGTTGAAATATCTAGGAGTGTGTGGCTGTCAAATCCATCTGAGCATATTAGCATGTTACTAGATAGCTGATACTTAGTCAAAACAGAACTATAGCAGAATTTAATATTTCTTTTATGTCCCTCTGATTTCATTTGTACCTTAACAACATAAAATTGAGTGGTTTTATGTTTAATTTTAAAGATTATTTAGCCTAATTTACTCATTTAGTAGGCAAAGAAACACATAGAAAAACTAACTTCAAGGTTATCTGACTAATAATTAGCCCAGAACAATTTCCCTTAAATGTTGCCTATGTGATAGTCTACATTGTTTTTCTTGAGTCTCAGCTGAGAATGATGCCAGCAGTTTATCTTGACTTTTTAAAATTTTTTTTAATTGAATTCTTTATTGGTACAATTTATATACATCTCAAAATCACATATAACATTGGGAAATTTGTACCAGTATATGCCACAAGTTAATTCTCATTTTTATCTTGACTTTTTAAAATAACTTTTTGCTTTGTTTCCAGTGATTAACAATACACTTTCATTCCAGAAAAATTGTGAGAAAAGAATTTTAAAAATGAAATTTACTTACAGTCCCATTATCTAGTTGGTTTTATTTGCTTGCTGTTTGTTTTCTTTTAGTATCAAGGATTGAACTCAGGACCTTGCACTTGCAAGGCAAGCACAGCACCACTGACAAATCCCTGACCCACATAATTGTATTTTAAAATTACTATTATGTTTTTCTGTGGTACCAGGGATTGAACTCAGGACCTTGTGCTTGCGAGGCAGGAACTAAATTCCTGAACTAAATTCCTGGCCAATATTTTAATATATTTAATAAAATTGGGATGATTCCATATATATTTTGTACTTGGGTCTTTTTCATTTGCCATTATTCCATAGACATTTCCTCCATATCTTTATTTTTTGGGGGGGAGGGGTTAGCCAAAGTCTTTTATTAGTACATTTAAAAAATGTTTCTTCTGCTCCTTCATATCTTTAAATAATGTTTGAAATTATGATTTCAAAAGGCTGAATATTATTTTTCCATATAGATTTACCATAGTTCAGTGCAATGCTCTTACGAGTCAGTCAGTCTTGGGATGGAGTCCCAGCCCACCCTCACAGTTGGCGATGCCAAAACAGCTATTTTTCATTAAGCCTCAATCCTTACATTTGCTAAGTATTCATAATAATCACCACACATGGTTCCCATAAGATTAAATGATGTATATATGTACTTAGCATTGTGGCTGCACATTACAAATACTCAGTTAATAGGAGCTATTTATTATTTATTTTACCATATTCTTAGTATTGGACATTTAGGGTTTTTTTTTTTGTTATAAATAAACATCAGGTATCTTCCCCATCATCCACCAGAGTACTCTGCCTATAATTTATATCTATTATGGAACTCCTGTTCTTCATATCTTCTGTAGCTTCCCATCAGGGCTTCTCAAACCTTTCTTTCAGCTTAGAACCCTTCCGTTCAATATCTTAGCATTTCCCAGGGAACTTGAATTGTGTTAGGGGTGGTACTCAGAGCTGGAAAATTTCTCATCTCTGCCACCTCCACGTCTCTGTTTGACACATATCCCAACATTTTCCCTAAGAAATACTAAGGCTATTCTGTACACCTCGGATGAACTCTTTTTTAAATTTAATTTTTATCTTTATTGGTACATTGTACATACACATCATGATCACACTCAATATTGCAAATTTGTACCAGTATATGACATAATTTAACTCCCATTTTTTCCCATTCCCCTACCCACCCCGCAACCCCCACCCCCTAAATATATAAGCTTCATTTCCCTTTTTTATTACCAACACATTTTTCCTTTATCCCTCATTACTCACTCCTCCACATTTCCCTTTGAATATTTTCTATTTCACAATATCCATCACACATTCTAGAACTCATTAACATCTTTAGTTTCTCATACCAGAAAACAGATAAAATATTTACATACCTGTGACCTATTTATTTCACTTATGAGTATGTCCTGAAGGCATGTCCATTTGAGTAAAGATGACCAGTCAAACTTATCATTCTTTAAGGCAAAGTAATACTCCACTTTATAGAAAAACCACATCTTCTTTATCCAGTCTCCAGTTGATAGGCATCTGGGTTGTTTCCAAGACTAGCTATCACAAGCTGCGCTGCTATGAACATGGGTGTACACGTGTCACTATGATGTGATTCTTTTAATTCTTTTGTGTATATTCCTAGCAGGGAAATAACAGGGTCAAATGGGAACACTAAACCTAGTTTTTTTAGGAATCTCCACACTGACTTCCATAGAGCTTGTACCAGGCTACATTCCCACCAACACTGGAGAAGGGTTCCTTTCTCCCTGCAGTCTCGCCAGCATTTGTTGCTGGCTAATTTTGAGATAGCAGTCACTCTTTGTGGAGTGAGATGAAATCTTAGTGTTGTTTTCATCTGCATCTCTCGAATGACCAGCGATGTTGAGTATTTCTTCATATGCTTCTTGGCAGCTTTTACTTCTTCCTCTGAAAAGTGCCTGTTGGATGAACTCTTGTAATAGAGTATCAGGGGGTTTCCAAAACATGATATATAATATCACCAATGGCTTCTTTCTGAAAGACCTTGATATAGTTTCTTTTCTTATGTTATTGAAACTGTATAGGACATCTTTAACCCTCATTTTCCTAAGGATAACATCACTAACTCAACAGTGCTTCCTCTAGGAAGTCTCTCCTGTCCCAGCCAGGTAAGATGATATTCTTCTCTGCTCCCAAGATTGGGTTCCAAGAAACTCAATCAAGTTCTCTACTGTAGATACATTCTCTTGATGCTCGAGGGCAGTGGTGGAGAACCTTTTAGAGCTTTCAATGGTAACAAACAGCCAGCTGTGATATGCATGCCATAAATATGCCATAATTCCTCTGGACCAGGGGCTTGGAGAATTCAGTGACTTTATTATATTGACCTTTGTGTTCCTAGTCCCCAACACAGTGTATGTTACATATACACATGTGTTAAGACTTTCTGTTAAATCCATACTTTTGAGTAAATTTTAGGGTGCTTCTCAGCTTAATTCCTTAGGATAGCTTTCTAGCAGCAGGGTTACTGAGTGAAAATGCATGCACATTTTCAGATCTTTTGGTGCACTTTGGTAAGATTTGTTACAAAAAACTGTAAAATGTTCATTTGAAAAAGAACTGCCTCCTGTAACCATTAGTGTTTGCTATTTGTATTTGGGGAAATGGCTAAAGAAGCCACTTTTTGTAGTTAAAAGATTGGTCATTTTCAATATCTGACTTAGTTAAAGGCAGACAAATGTGTCATCATCACCTGAGATATCCAGCACAGAGTAAGGTTCTAAAAATGTTGCTGTCAAACAGCACATGTAGAGATACACTATTAAACAACGGTGACTTTAGACACTTTCCATCCATATAATTTTTCTGAGCCTATTTTCTCATCTGCAAATGGATTTAATGATACCTCTTATGGGGTCATGTGATGAATGAATTGAATCAAATGGGCTGACACATAAAATCCTAATATATACATTTGTGTGCTTTTTCAAACTGTTAATGAGAAGAGCCATATACAGGGAAGTTGGATAATCTGGACTACACTACACTGCCAAGTTCCAGAAATAAGCATATTTCTTCTTTGGAGTGGCTTTTTATAAAATGCCATAATATCCATATACAAAATATTAGAATATAACTAGATTGTCCCACTTTATCTCATGGAAGGTAGAGAAACTATAGTTTAAAAAATCTTACATTTTAAGGGAAGGTTGACTAATGGAAGTGTCTGTAAGACACTTTAAAATATTATACTCAATAATATGGTTTTAAATACTCTTGTGTTTAAACATCCAAATCTCTAGCATGGAACTCTGTGCTGATTTGACTCATATGCCCAACTGTGTGGACGACTCATGCATGAATAAACTCAGGGTGTCCCAAACTGAATCTACTACCTCCTGCCCTCCCATGTTTGTCTAAACTTGTTGTCCCTGTTCTCCCATTTCATCATCACCTGCTTTGTTAACCTAAGCAAAAAACTCAGGTGATGTCATCAACTCTTCACTCATTCCCCATCATCACATTTAATTAGTCCTCAAATTCTGTTTTTCCAAAGTCTTGAATATCTTGCAAATTTATCCCTTCTTTCCCATCACACCTGTCACTGTTCTGGATCAACCCCTCATTACTTCTTGTCTGGATTTCTGCAGTAACCTCCTAACTGGTATCCTTGATTCTGGTCTTGCTCTTTCCATTTCATCACTCAAGTCCTTGTCATAAACATATTTAATCAATCTGAATGGAAAGGAGCTGTAAACAGTAAGAGATATCAGTATCTTCAAATCACATTTCTTAAAAAATATGATGTCACAGGTTAAGACATAATCAGTTAAACATAACTCCTCGAGACAGGTTGACTGCTTGGCAGAACAATCAAATGAAATAAAACAATGAGTGATGTATCTATTCACTTAAAATAATACTCATGGAGAACTGACACTTATTAGATTGTGCAGAGATGATGTGGCAATAATAATAGAAAGACATGGTGGATTAAGATAAACTTTTCCAGTGTCCTGAGGACTGCATGGTCTTTATGAGCATGCCAGCGAGAGGATCATTTACTAAAGCTACTAGAACTTTAATTTCAGGAGCAAATCACAACCAGAAAGAAACAAACTTTTCTACCCTCCAAATGATAAATACATTGTAAAGTGGATAAAAAGTGGCTTCTTCAGTTTCACAGCCCTGATGAAATCCCAGATACAAAGGGCTTTAAATGGGGGCACCAACTACAACCACTGCCCACAGGTTAAAGAGAAGGGCTTATTTTAGCACATTCAGAGAAGATGACAGCGACTATAAAATTAAGTGAAATCTGGAGATTCAAATAGTTAAGTAAGATTTTCAAACAAAAGAGACTAGGCACTGTTTATACTGGTACAAATTTCCAATATCAAGTGTGATTATGACATGATGTGTATATACAATGTGCCAATAAAGATAAAAATAAAAATTAAAGGGGCCGGAGGGTTAGCTCAGTGGTTCTGGCACCTGCCTCGCAAGTGCAAGGTCCTGAGTTCGATGCCCGGTAACCACATACAATGCTGGGGGTGGAGACTCATGCCCACCGGCAATCAATACCACATACCACAGTGCTGGGCGTGGTGGCTCATGCCTGTCATCCCAGCACTCGGGAGGTAGAGGCAGGAGGATTGCCGAGTTTGAGGCTTGCCTGGGCTACATAGTGAGCTCAGAGCCAGCCTGAACTACAACTCGAGACCCTGTCTCAAAAAAAAATAATTAAAAAAAAGATTAGTTTTCTCAAACTACCTGTGGTAAAGACTAGGTATGCTTGTAATTCTAGCTAGTCAGGAGGCTGAAATAGGAAGTCTGGCGTTGGTAACCTGGAGCATATAGACCAAAACTCCCTAGGTTCAATCCCCAATGCCATAAAATAAAAAAACAACAAACGAAATAAAATATGTGAAACCGTCAGGGACTGTATTTTATAAAACTGCAATAAAATTAACATTAGAAAAATGAAAAGTAGAAGAGATATCTTATACCGACCAGAGTGTTTTAAAGGATTTACTCAAGATGAATGAGAAAGATTTTCCTCACAAAGATATATTCTTGCAAAGACACTAATCTGTTAATTGATGTTCACATATCTTTCCTTGAAAGGCTAAAGTAGGTTGATTATTTGCAGCTTGAAAAACTTCCATTTCTGGTCAGGCCAAGTTGAAACCATTTCCATGAGGATATATCTATCAAGCTTGTATGTACCAAGTCAATATCCTAGAAAAACAAGGGTTTGGTAGATTGGTAGATGAAAAATGCTCATCAGAGAACATATATGCTGTCACTCTTATATTCATTATATTGCTTAGTGATGGACTTTTCAGTCAATCAATCAACCATTAAGAATGTCCCTCCATTCCCACTAGATCTCTATCAATTATTATGATGGCTGATTTGAGAGGCTGATAGTCATGGTGACAGAAACACTAATGATAGGGTAGGTTCTTTCGTCCTCTACTGAACCATAAATATCCACCAAGCACAAGCTATATGCAGGTTTCTTTCTCTTCTTATCTTAAATACAAGGGCAGCTGTATCTCTCTGGAAAAGACATGCATAGTCTATATTTAAACTGGACAGAAGAGTTTTTGGTTCCACTATTGTTTTAGGTTAAAAAGATTAAGAATATTAATGAGTCAGGGGTAGTCAAATGAAAAAAGAGACAGAGATCTTTATTTATTTTTAAAAATTTATTTACTTATTTTTGCAGTACTGGGGTTGAACCCAGAGCCTTCATATTGAATGCCATCTACTTTTTTTCCCCCCAGTATTGAACTCAGGACTTTGTGCTTGTAAGGCAGGCACAGTGCCACTGAGCTAAATCTCTGGCCCAGATCTTTATTACCTTTAAAATTTTGTCTACAGATAAGTTGTCCCCATAATCTAGTTTGAAATCCTGTTGTGGAACAATTTAATGACTCTCATGGATTATTTTTTATTATGACTACCCATGAAATGATAGCTAGTGGCAACTTTAGATACAAGGAAATAGAGATAATGCATAGAGAAGATAAGCATTTATTTATAATGTAAATCATAATTTGAGGGGACTAGAACACAGAATTGAAGGACAGAAGACTTCAAGGAGATAAGGGTTCAAGCAGTGTAAAAGAAAAATCCTCTGGAAGTGAGAGCTTAGCTCCACAGATGTTCATTAAGCATGTTGGAATCAAGGGAGAATGCAAAGTTAACACAATTCTGTCTCTTGTTTTCACGGTCTGATGTCTGAGGCAGACGTGGATACAAATGATTGCCAAGTGATATGAGGCATGCAGACATAGGAACTAATACAAGTACAGATACGGTACAGGTGGGGGAATGATTAAATGATTCTAACAGGTAGAATTATAAAAAGATATAAAAACTCACAAAACAATTTACTCCCCAAATGTTTACTTAAATCACTTCAAGAAGTTGGTAATGAGAAAACTAAGGTCTATTTTGCCCATTTAGTTGAGTGTGCCCAGAAACCTCCCATTGGTAAGGATTTAGGTTAAAACTCTTCATGAAGACAATTACCTTCTATCAAAAATAATGTATACACATGCCAGTATTCCTATGCCAGACCAAAAACTAGGAACAAAACTCTAGTCAAGTAGAGACAAGTGTCTGGGAAGGAAAAATTTTGATCAAGTGGTGGAGGAACTCTACAAACAGGCAAGTAATAATGGATAAAAAGAAGAGCTCTGGGGACGGAGTGTTAGCTCAGTGGTTCCGGCGCCTGCCTCACAAGTGCAAGGTCCTGAGTTCGATCCCCGGTAACCACGTATAATGCTGGGTGTGGGGACACGCCCACCAACAATCAACACCGCATACCACAGTGCCGGGCGTGGTGGCTCACGCCTGTCATCCCAGCACTCAGGAGGCAGAGGCAGGAGGATTGCTGAGTTCGCGGCGGCTTGCCTGGGCACCATAGTGAGCTCAGGGCCAGCCTGAACTACAAAGCGAGACCCTGTCTCCAAAAAGCAAAAAAAAAAAAAAAAAAAAAAAAGAAGAGCTCTGTATGGTTTAAACCCATATAATGGAAGGACATCTTATATCCTTAGTGGGCTCAAGAACTTTGAATTCTTTTGACAAATATATGTTTTGAGCATGATGGATCTAACATAGCTTCTTTATGATCAGTTTTCTAACAGAAAGATCACTGTTATTACTGCTCTTCATTATTACTGTTTTTAAATAACAACTGTTGCCAGATGTGGTGGCTCACGCCTGTAATCCCAGCACTTGGGAGGCAGAGGCAGAAGGACTGCTGTTGAGTTCAAAGCTTGCCTGGGTTACACAGTGAGCTCAGAGGCAGCCTGAACTACAAAGTGAGACCCTGTCTCAAAAACTAAATAGAACAAAACAAAACAAAAAAACTGTTGATACATACTTATATACCATAGAATTCAAGCCTTTAAAGTACACACTTTAGTTTTAGTATACTTTCAGAGTTAATATACTAAATTATAATTATAACCACTACTTTATTTTGAATATTTTATCATCTTAAAAGGAAATTTTATAGCAGTCATTTCCTTTCCCTTTCTCCAGCCTTTAGTAACCACCATTTTACTTTCTGTCCTATGAATCTGCCTATTTTAAACATTTTGTACTACTGTAATAATATATTATGTGCCCTTCATGTCTGGCTTCTTTCACAACTGATATTTTTAATGTTCGCCCATGTAGCAGCATGTATTTGGACTCCATGTCTTTTCATGGTCAAATAATATTTTCTTCTATGGGCACACCACATTTTGTTTACCCATCAGTTAACTCAGGTTTCTTTAACTTTTAGCTGATACAAATATTTTTCTATAATGTTTAATTACATGTTCTTGTATGCACAAATATTTTCTATTATTTTAGTATATACTGAAGAGTGAATTGCTGGGTCAATTGTTATCTATTTGTTGAACATGTTGAGGAATTGCCACACTGTATTCCAAAGTGGTTGCTTCATTTAAAAATCCTATCATCAATTTTTTGATTTTTCTATCTTTTTAATTTTAGCCATGAATGTGGGCATGAAGTGGCCACTCAATGTGGTTTTGATTTGCATTTCCCTACTAGCTAATGATGCCAAAAATGATTTTATACGCTTGTTTACCATAAGGATATCTTTGTTGCATTTTTTATTCAAATCCTTTGGCCTTTTAAACTGGGTTGTCTTTTTATTGTTGAGTTTTAATGATTTCTCATATATATTTAACACAAGTTCCCAGTCAGATAGATGATTTGTAAGTACTTTCTCCCTTTCAGAGGGCTGTCTTTTCACATTCTTCACAGGTTTTTCTTTTGCTATTCATTTTATTTTTAAAATTTTTGCTAGTACATTTTTTTTTTGAGACAGGGTCTTGCTTTGTAGTTCAGAGTGGCCCTGAGCTCACTATGGTGCCCAGGCAAGCCGCGAACTCAGCAATCCTCCTGCTTCTGCCTCCTGAGTGCTGGGATTACAGGCTTTAGCCACCACGACTGGCTAGTACATACTTTTCTGAAGCATAAGAGTCCTTAAAATTTCAATGAAGTCCAATTTGCCCATTTTCTTTTGTTGTATCTTTGGTGCCATGTAAGAAACTGTTGCCTACTCTAGACTCAGAATTTACTTTTATGTGTACTTCTGAGAATTACATGGTTTTACCACTTACCTTTTGATTTATTATCCATTTTGAGTTAATTTATATTGTATACCCTTTGTGTGTAAATATCTAGTTGTCTCAGATTCATCAATTGGAATATTTCTTTTTCACTGAATTGTCAAGACACCTTGTTAAAAAAAAACAATTGACCTAAGGTAAAAGGTATGTTCCTGGACTTTTGTTACTATTCCATTTGTGTAATTTTTGTCTATTCTTCTGCCATTATCACACTATGTTGATTATCGCTACTTCATAATAGTGTTTTTTTTTTTTTTTTTTGAGACAGGGTCTTGCTTTGTAGTTCAGGCTGGCCCTGAGCTCACTGTGTAGCCCAGGCAAGCCTCAAACTCAGCAATACTCCTGCCTCTGCCTCCCGAGTGCTGGGATCACAGGCATGAGCACCACGCCCGGTACTGTGGTATGTGGTATTGATTGCTGGTGGACGTGAGTCTCCATGTCCAGCATTGTATGTGGTTACCAGGGATCAAACTTAGGGCCTTGTGCTTGCGAGGCAGGCGCTGGAACCACTGAGCTAAATCTCTGGCCCTGTATATAATTTCTTTTTTTTTTTTTTTTGAGACAGGGTCTCACTTTGTAGTTCAGGCTGGCTCTGAGCTCACTATGTAGTCCAGGCAAGCCTGGAACTCAGCAATCCTCCTGTCTCTGCCTCCTAAGTGCATGACAGGCGTGAGCCACCACACCCGGCACTGTGGTATATGGTATTGATTGTTGGTGGGCTTGAGTCTCCATGCCCAGCATTGTATGTGGTCACTGGGGATTGAACTCAGGACCTTGCGCTTGCGAGGCAGGCACCAGAACCACTGAGCTAACCCTCCGGCCCATTGTCATTGTAGTTTTAAAGTAGGAATATATGAATTCTTTTAACTTTCTTCTTTTTCATTATTTTGGCTACATTAAAGTACTTTGGATTTACATATGTATATTATTTCTGAACATAAGCAGAGGGAATTTTGATAGAGATTGTGTCAAAAATATAGGCGAATTTGGGAAGTGTTGCCATCTTGACATTATGTCTTCTAAACTATGTCCATAGGACATCTTTCCACTTACATAGGTCTATAATATCTTTCAAAATTCTTTTCAGTTACAAATCTGATACTTCCTTTGTTACTCGATTCCCATTTTAAATACTATTACAAAGGCAACTGTCTTCTTGGAAATTCCATTAGGGGTGGGGGGGCAGTGATTAAACCATAACATGATTCTGTAAATTCCTAACAGGAAAAGCCAAATAACTGAGAACAGCAATGAAATCTTTTGGTGATTTTGCTTCTCACTTCTATATGCAGAGTATTTTCACCTCTTCTCTAAAAGTCTCATCTAATGAGAGTAAGACTCAAAGCTATTGATCTCAGGTGGCTCTGCTTGTTTAGGTGCTTTAAACTAAGAAAGCAAGTAACCTGTTCACACGTATCCATCACATAGCAGGAGAGGGACCAGGTAAGCACAATAAATGTTCCCTTTGAGAAGGCAAAGAATAGAAATCCTGGAGCAGTCACTGATTTACAGCAATTCTGAAATCTTTGTGAAATGACATGGTGAGAGCTCCTGTATCAGGAGGCACGACTTTCCAATTAGGCTCTAGCTCCACTCTCTGGAGAAGCATCTCATTTTGTTTCTTCCAGGATCTGGAAGATATTTTTCCTTCATTATCATCCTTGGCTACACCGGAAAAGGCACTGAAAACTGTATTCTCCATTGTGGCTTGCCTTCTTTTTTATGGAACATGGAATTCCCGAGGTCATTCTTGCCTCAAATAGTCATTTAAAAAAATTATTAAGTGTTGTGACCTTACTGATATTAAATCTTCCGATCCATTACCATGTTATCTTTCCATTTGTTTAGGTATTTAACTTCTTTCAAATATTTTGTTGGCTTTACCTTCTTTAAAACTGTACTTGGGGCTGGAGATTTAGCTCAGTGGTTCCGGCGCCTGCCTAGCAAACTCAAATTCCCTGGTTGGACCCTGGGTAACCACATACAATACCGGGCATGGTGACTCACGCTCACCAGCAGTCAGTACCACACACCACAGTGTCAAGCGTGGTGGCTCACGCCTGTCATCCCAGCAGAGGGAGGCAGAGACAGGAGGACTGCTGAGTTCAAGGCTTGCCTGGGCTCCATAGTGAGCTCAGGGCCAGCCTGAACTACAAAGCGAGACCCTGTCTCAAAACAAAAACAAAACAAAACAACCAAAACTGCAGTTGGATTTGTAGCTACCTGGTTGTGTCTAACTCTATATATCAATAATCAATTATTCAACTCTTTTCGAGGCTGTTTCACTTTAGACTTGACTACAGTTATCTGGAGCTCTCAGAATCCTCCAGTGTTTTTCAATTACAGGTTATTTTACTTCCCCAGGGCACACTTGGAAATACTGTAATATCTGGAAATACTTTAATTATCACAACTGGTGAGATTATTATTGGCATCTTCTGGGTAGATACCAAGTATGGTGCTAAACAGCCCTCTTCTTATCTCTTTTCCTTTCTCCCACAAAAAAAATATCCAGCTCAAAATGTCACTGGTGTTGAAACTAAGAATCCCTATTTCTTACAATGTCATTGAAATAAAAATCCCATTAACAGTCCTGCTGGTTCTTCAGGGCAAAAACAAAGAGTATGTTTCTGTGTTTAGTCCATCAGTCACATGCATGTTCTTATACTTTTTCTTTTCTAGTAGCAAAAAGTAGGATCAGGAATACTACGAAAGCCCCATTTGTTTTGCTAGTTAAAGGAGTGATAATTCATTTTTTGTAATCCTTTCATTATCTCTTGACTACATAGCCATTCTCCATCTTACTAATATTTCTTATATAATACATATTTTTTGATCCCCTCCTTTATTTATCAAAGATTCCTTACTATGAAAAACACATAACTCAATTGATATGGATGTTAATTTTACCTCTAAGTTATTAGTATGGGTTTCTCTTTGGATCTTTTTGGAAGGAAAAACAGAGATAATGAGAGGTCCTGTTCCAGTTTAGAATAATGTCTGGCTTGTTGTTTTTAATCTGGGACCTCCAAGAGCATTTCAATTGTCTTTAAGTGGAGAAAATTTTGTGAAGAAAATCCATGAGGTAATATACCAAGTGAGGAGATATACTTAAAGGCACGGGGTTTCTTGGTCAGAATCTTAGGGATCTCAAGCACAAATGAACATATGTACTTTAATCAAAACATGCAGATTTCAAACAAAGAATCAGAACATAACAAAAGGGAAATATAAATTATAGACAGAAAAATATCTTCCACTTCCTATCAAACAAACCTTTGCCCCAATAATCAAAGCAGCCTGTACCCTCTATGGATCTACATTCTAGAAAAAAGAGGGAAATGCCAGTTTTGACCTGGTTGAACTTGTGTTCACAAGTTTACAGAGCCAGTGAGAATCTCAACAGGCCATATGCTTGCAGGTGACTGAATAATTTCAACATTTCAGACGAAACTATATAGGGAGAGATAAAGCAGTCTAATTTTTGCAAGAAGCATTTGTTTTCTTGGCTAGTTCTAAATGTCTTTAATAATTTTTTCAAAGAAGGGCAATTCTGCTTTGTAATCAAATTCTCAACTAGGTACATCATACTGTTAGATGGATGTACTATTAACACTTTACTTTTCTCCATTTCATGCCATATGGCATTTTATTTCTTTGTATCATGGTTGAAAATGTATATGATCCTTAGGTTTTTTTCCATCTTGATGTATGAGGGTGAATCACAGTTTAGCCATGCTGCAGAGGCCTGGTTTTTTTTTTTTTAATTGAAAGAGAGTGCACTGCAATGGAAAGCACGCTACGCTGGGAGTGAGAATCCTAGACGCTAGCCCGGCATCTGCCATTCTCTGGCTGTGTGTCACAGGACAAGTCACATCTTTGTTGTTTAGCACAATTAGGGTTGTGCCAAAAGGGTTCTGTTTTGAATCTTCTTTTATGTACATGCAAACAATAATACACTCACTATACATTTTCTTTCTCTGCTTATCGGCAACTATCGGGTGGGTATAGTCTGTGTGTGTACGCGCATGGTGTGTGTGTGTGTGTGTGTGTGTGTGTGAGAGAGAGAGAGAGAGAGAGAGAGAGAAGGAAGGAGGGAGGGAGGCAAAGGTGGAGAGATAGGGAGGAGAATGAACTACTTCACCTTGGTAGACAATAACAACGTGTAATAATCTGCAAACATAACTTGTGTAAAAGAAAATATGCAGGTATTTAAATACCTCTGTTAGAGGGAAAATATGTAAGCATCCATCATGCTTACAAAACAGCATTCTATGGAACGTTGTCCTTCCCTCCCCCAGGACAGATAAAGCACCTGCAGACTCTGACCAGCCACTGAAACAGCCATGAAAACCTCCGAGCTTTTATAAAGCAGGACAAAGCTTTGAAGCTTCAGCTTTAAATCGCCCCAGCATCTCCCAGCTGTAATGAGGACAGCATTTCCCTAGTCAAAACATCCTGGTTCTATTTATAGGTGTTCACTTCTCTGCATAATAAACAGAAGTAGCAAGCTAGCTGTTCCCATATCATTTCCCTTCAACTACCCTACTATTTAACACAATGACAACAATTAAATACATTTTTCAGAGCCACAATTCTGAACTGTGGCTTTAGTTAATTACCTTAGAGAAGACACTGACCATTGTATATTTGAATAGTTGAAACCCAGAAAGAATATTTGATTGGCTTTTGTTTACCCAAGGCTTCCAATACTGTTTCTTGGCTAGTTCATGGGGGCTGGGGAGAAGGTTTCAGTCATTTAAATGACTCGGAAAATATCCAGGCTCCATGGTTGAAGGAAGGGTGTGTTCATCTGCTAGGTAATGTTCCTTAGCTGATGTTGCTTTTACATAAAGATGGCAGACAATACAGCATCCGTGGAGACAGCTACAATTCACTTCTATTCTCTTTCAAGTGCAAGTTTGTATTAGGTTATTTAATGGACCACGGTATATTCAGTAGATACAGAATTCCTACTACCCCCAAATGGCTGGTGCTTAATTCTGTCTCTCCAGTCTATTTTAACTAAGACGCTTTCTCCTGTGCATAAAATCTTCATACCACAGAAGTTATTTTTAATTTATAATGAACATAGTCTCCTTCTCATTACGCATCCCCTGGCTGACTTGGATCTGCTGGACACATCTCGTCTGGCTCCACGCGGGCTGCGTCCTGCAGTTCTCCAGTTGTGCAGTAGGTGTCTGTCTTAGCCTTTCCTTCACCCTTCCTCCTCTTCTCGTCCCTGACACTGTGATATAGTGCATAATTCCAAAATGGCAGCTTTTTGAAAATTCACCTTGATTATCAGACATTAAAAGTGACTCATCCCGCAGTGACTGTCTGGCAGAAGGGATGGGATCAGACAGCAAGACAATGAGGGGACTGGGCGCATTAGCGCACTAGATTACAGAGCCCATCAAAAATACCTTTGTTCTGTCAAAGATCCAATCATTTGCTAGTTGTGTTCTGCAGAGGAGAAAGAATGAGAAGGAAAAATCCACCAAACAAACAAACCAAAAATCCATCCGTAAATTTGAAACCTCTTCAGATCCTTTTATTCTAAGAGAGGAGGGAAGTGTCTGATCAAGTGTCTAAAGAAAAGGAAAGATGGTGATTGTGCTTGTGAAGCAGGAATCTATAGAACCTGTTCTTTCAGTGGCTATCAAATTTTCTACACTAGCTTCTGTTCTTTGAGTCTCAGGAAGAGAGAAATTGGTAAGTTAATAGGGTTTGGTCTTGCCTACATCTATGCTAAGGTAGACTATATAGAAGACAAACTATTTCACAATTAGAACATTTTCACTAAGAGCACAGCCTCTGATTTTCAGTATATCATATTTGCTCACCAAGACATGTATGATGGGTCAGAGGAGAAAATATGTGTGAAGGCTATTGTTGGGAAACACTTTAGAGGATCGAAACTTGCTCATATAAAAAGATAGTGGAAATCTTTGAAAAGACAGAGCCCACGAATTCTTGCATCAAGCATGTGTGTGGGTGTGTGTGTGTGTGTGTGTGTACAAAGGGAAGATGAGATGTGGAGGAGAGCCAGAAGGGCACTCCTAAGGAGCCCTGGGTAAATGGGTAACTGTGTGAGACGGGTGTGAGTAAGTTGGCATGACTGCAAGCCTGGTGAACTTGTCTCATTCCCCAAGGACACAAAAAAACCCAAATGGGAGGTGGTGCCTGGCTTTCTTCTTCTTTTCTTTTTTATTGTTATTATTTTTATCGTCTGTTTATGAACTCAGAGGAGCAGTTTATCAGTCATGGAAAATGCCCCAAAGGGGCCCAGATCAAAGGCAGGTTTTGAATTGGTACTTAGGTGTGGATCTCCCTACTAAACACATAAGTGTAATGTGATTAAAACACAAATTCCATCAACAATTATTTTCCATCTGTTTAGCAATAATTATAGTGATGCTATACTGTGTTATCAATCGTGTTTCTCTCACAAACACGTGCCATACAATTGCAAACACTTTGTTGCACACTGATACAGCAATGCTTTGGGAGGAGAAGGAGGTTGTATTTACTAGCAGGGCAGGAGAGGAGCCACTGCCACCATGCAGGGATCTCTTGATATGAATGGCTATATTTTAACTGTCATTTAGCAAATGTATTCACTGAAATAACTCACGGTACAGTGTACCTGGGAGGCTGTCGTCTTTTGCTCCTCCCTCTAGGTTTATGTCTACTTTCGGATACAGAAAGCATATACCCCTTTCGGCCCCAAAACTATCCCGAGTACTCATGACTGTTGTTTTATTGTTGGAGGAAGGCAATTCAGTAGAACAGCCTGGTCGAAGTAGCTCAGTAACTGTTACCCACTCAGTGACCCAGTGTTTTGATTCACAACACATATTTTGAGTAGGGAGAAAAAAGAATCTAGATGCTTTAAAAATTTCTGACTAAACCTGACCAAGAGATTAAAGGGGAGGGAAAAGGGGAGGGCTCAGACTAATTTCCGCACACCAACACTCCTAACAAGGACAGTTGTGTGATAGGAACCTGTGTGTTGGAGTTTTCATCAGTGGAATTTTAATGAGCCTTAAAGGTTAGCCTTTGACTTTGTTAACAAACAGTTCTAGGGATAATTTCTAATTTTTGGTGTTTATAAAAAGTGGACCCAATTTCCGAAGGCAATGTGGTGTGGGAATGTAATGAGGGGAAGGAATAAATATGATTCTGAAAGAAAACAAAAGAGCATGTATAAAGGGGGTGGGGAGGTGTGGGTGGATAGGGGTATGGGTAAAAATGAGAATTAACTTGTGTCATATATTGGTATAAATTCCCCAATGTTATGTGTGATTGTGAGATGTATATAAAATGTACCAATAAAGAATTCAATTAAAAACAAAAGTGTGCCTGGGCTACATAGTGAGCTCAGGGCCAGCCTGAACTACAAAGCAAGACCCTGTCTCAAAACAAACAAACAAACAAACAAAAGAACAAAAGTGGACCCTAGATCATAATCCAATTTGGAGACTGTTTAGACCCTTTTCTGTATGTCCAGCTGATGCTGAAACACAAATCATCAGAAGTTATTAAATTTGTGCTCAAAAGAAAATGTGGAAGAAATTTTAAAAAGGAATTTTTAAAATTAAAATGATTGCATTAACCTCCTGATGAAACCAGATCAGTTAAATGAAAAATACTTTTTAAAAATGCTGTATAGTTATTTTAGCTATTAAGAGAGCAGCGATTATTCTAATATTGAAATATAGACAAGAAAATAGAGATAATAAAAGAAGAAAGCTTCATTCCTGGTAGCTAGAGATCAGAGTTCCTGCTACATATAAATGGGTTATAAATGTGTGGGAGAGAATATAGAAGCAAGAACTGTCAGACCTGCCATCAGGGGATGGGTCAGTTTGCTGCAAGTATGTCTACTCCTTTCTTACCTCTCCCTGCTTCCTTCCCTCCTTACTAAGCCTTTAATAATTGCTGTAAATGCCAGACCAGAAACAGGTATGACTAAGATGCCAGCCACATGAAATAAGAGGAAAGGTCAGTAAGGAAACAAAAACACATTCCAAAATTTGTCTTTTGTCTTGCCATTGAGTGAAAAAATTATCAATGTCCCAGTGGTACAAAGACCAAATATGCTTGAACTGTGAATACTGGGAGAATATTCTTTAGATTATTTAAAGTTATGCAAAATTTTATTTCCTCTAGTGCATCAAATTCTTTTCACTCCCTACTTCCCTTCTTGATTTGCAGAAGAATGGAAAGGGCTAAAACACAAAACCAAAGAAAACAACAACCAAAAACAAACAGAAAAACTAGCAGAGTGGTGGCCCATACCTATAATCTCAGCAATCAAGGAAGGCTGAGGCAGTAGGTTTGCAACTTCAAGTCTGAGTCTTTCCTGGACGGTTATCAATTTAGCAAGACCCTGTCTTAAAACAAAAAAGGAGGGATGGGGATGTAGCTCAGGAATGAAGGCCCTAGGTTCAATCCTCAGTATGGAGAAAACAAAACAATCCTAAGAGAGTTGGCCTGAGGCTCTGTGATCCAAGTCTGGAAGGTAAGAAGGAGTAAGGGCTCTGTTGCATGATGGTCCGGCCAGTTTTTGGCATGCAAAAGAGTGTACAGGCAGGGTTACTGAGGTGCACAGAGGTTCAGTATTCAGGCTTCAAATCCAGAAAGACTGGCTCAGAGGCCATGCTCTTGAATACCCCATTCTTATGCCAAGCCATGAATTTTCCATTTCCTTTTTTTCATACAGGGAGTTCATTTATCTCAGCAAAGAGGTCTACTGTGGGAACCAGGGGAAGGGAACGTAACTAGAACCTTTCATTAGGTTCTAGTCTCCTGTGAGTCAGCGGCACACGGTGAAATAATAAGTAGGCAGAAATGAGGTTCACTGAGGATAAGTTTGAGCCTGATCCATGCTACTCTGGGTAGCAAAAGACCCCAGGGCCCAGCTCACCACACCTTTTATTCAGCACCTCTTGAGTAACAATGTAACAGCCCTGTGGGCAGGGCAAACATCTCCATTAGTTCTAAAGACATTATGCAGATGAAGATCCGGCTGGGCAGGGCAGATACCCACAATGGAATAGTTCCGCCTTGAGGGACCACAGCATGTGGGACCACCGGGAGTCTTTGTTGTTAACAGAGGTAAGGGCAAGTTGAGTCCAGAGGGCGAGTTGAGTCTAGGAAGGCCTGATCAATTTTTGCCCTTATGATTATTTCTCCCAAAACATGTTGCCAACAGTCTACTGCTTGAACTGGTGTTGTATATGGTCCTGAATACCAAGCCCTCTGGATACATATTGCCAGTATGTGGCCTTGACTGACAGTGGGTACCCTGTTCCCCCCAGGTTCCCTGAGATCACAAATTCACTCCAGCCAAGTTTTCTCCAAGCCTGCTTTCACAGATGTAGTGCAGTCCACCCCACCCAGGATGTCTGTATGGCACTTTTCCCAAGGTCAGATTACCACTACTGTCGAACTGCCTGCTGACAGCTTCTTTTTCCTTGTCCTTCTCCCTCTTTGTCTGTAAACATTCTCTTGAAATTTACTTGAGCTGCTATTACATTTGTATTAGAACCCTCAGTATGGTCTTTTTTATTTCTTTGGCCCAGCACCAATACTCGCATACCTTTTGTTAGCCATTATGCATCAAAACCACAGAAAGAATCAGCTCCAGCAACACATTACCCATCTGGATAATGTGGTAGGGTGTGCAGTGGGTGAGAATGGTTGCAGGGTTGTACAGCTAGGCTCATTGGTTAAGGGAGGAGGCTACATTTGCCACAATAGTTCGCATTGGCTAATAGCACCTAGAACCTGGTACAGATTTATTAACAGTATATGGAAATGAACTCTTTTTGAAAGGACAATAGCATTAATATCAAATCACACTGCATAAAGAAGTGCTAAGTAGGCAATGTGTGTTCTAAGTTCAAAAAGGGTCGATGCCAGGAAGTTAGTGTGGTACCCAGCTGTGGCCCAGGTTCTTTATTTCTCAGGACACTGATCTGTCACTGGGATGCTATTTGGCTCCTAAGGTGATGTGAGGAACAAATAAAATAAAATAAAACAACACCCTAAGACCAATTTTGGACACCTGGATAATACACACAATTTCCTTTATGATCTGACTTCACTGGCTATTTCAGCCACAGATTTCACATCTGCTTGAGGAGACCATTTCTCCATTAACCTCCTTCCATCCCTCCTCCAGCTAGAAACCCCTGTGACTCTTCCACAAACTGGCCTCGAAATTATCAGCGAGACATCCTGACTTCCCAGCATTTTCCACAGCCCTCATGGCCAGAACACTCAGCACATACAACTGTAATTGATCATCTCTCTCCTTAAGAAAGGAGCTCCTCGAGGGCAAAGACTGTGTATCATTTACCTCTGCGTTGTCAGTGCCCATCACTGGACCTACATCACTGTATTTACATAATAAATAGAGAAGGAAGACAGAGAGGAAAATATGGAAGGTATAGCCTCTTGAAACTATACAGCATTGTAGAAAAACAAAGTACCACTAATGAGAGAAAGATGTCTACTACTAGATGTTTTCATACTATAAAGGAATGAGCTTACTGTTTTCACAGGCACAAAGCTCAGGCACAAAATAGAGGCCAATGATAACGCTAGTAAAAAGTGGGCTTTTAATTTCTCACTTACCTGCCTGATGAAGAGGTGTATAATGCCTCAAGATGAAAGAGCACCCTTAACTAATGTCATTCACTGACAGTAATTTGACTAGCAGAATAATCACATGGTTTAAAGAATGCAGAAACTTAAGAAACTTTAATTTGGGATACCAGGATTTTATTTTATCAGGAGCATGTAGTTAAGTGTATTTAAACACAATCACATAGCATTTTGTTAGGTCATCCTCATCTGAGGGTTTTAGAAAAACCAGAAGAGAAAAGAAGCCTCCTCAGGGATTTTTCCCTTACAGTACAATTTTTACAAAAAGCTGAGTGTACAACTTGCAAAATAATAAGCTTCAGTGATAACACAAGCTTCAGCTGCAATTATCACAAAGAGCATGTCTGCTGCTCAAGCTTCTGACTTATCCTTATGACTATAGAGCAGTCCGAAATGTCACGTTCAAGTTGAAGTGACTTCAGCCAATTAGGTAATTCTCACCAAATTGGGTCCATTAATACTTGGACATTATCTTGAGGGAGAAATAGGACTTCGTGACAAGGTGCAATGTAGATTGTGAAATATTAGTTTGGGACAATCACAAATCAAGATCCAAGGGTCTGTTAAATTATCTGGCATTCTTGACCTCATTATTAAATGACTTCATATGGGTTTTGCTCGTGTTCATACTAATATCAAGCCTCAAGGAATTTGATTTTATTCCCCTTTCTTAGCTCTTTATCTGCATCTCCTATTTGGTTTTATAATTTAAAGAGCAAAGGCTATGATTTTGTTTGAGAAAAACTTGCTTGTACAATGACAAATATCAGGAACATGAACAGTACTTAGAAATTTTGTTCCCTATACCTTTATTTCCTAGTGCAACAATTTTCAAATCAATATCTGCCTTCATCCACTGTATATGGAACAGAAAGCTGCAATTTGTAACCTATGGCTTCATAAATGAGTCAGAATTTCAAGGCCCTGTTGGCTTGTGGAAGTGCTTTAATATCATGGTAACAATATTATTTTCTAGATAATTGCAGAATTCCACAAAAACACTCCGGGAAAGAATATGTCCCCAAAATGTTCTAACGGTTGTAGGAACAATGATAAGTTGATATTGACAGGATTTCCACAACTAGGAAATATGTATTCAAAACCTCAAATTACTTTTTTTTTTTTTTTGTGGTACTGGGCATTGAACTCATAACCCTGTGCTTGTAAGACAGGTGATGGGACCACTGAGCTAAATCCTCAGCCCCTAAAACCTTAAATTAATGTTCTTGTAAGTTCTAAAAATCTTTAATCAATTGCACTGCATAATTATCCTAAGAATGCCACTAGCAGTTATTTAAATTTATAAGTTAAAATATTTCATTGGATGCAAAGCAGTAATATGGACCTGAATATAAGTGATGCCAGATAATGTGACTGAACCAGTAAACATTTACCAAAATAAAGGTTTTTTTGAGGTTAATAAAGGAAAGTAGGTACCATTAAATAGTTGCTGTGGAACACATCATACACACAATTTCTTCTGTTAGATGTGAGTTTTATAAATTTGCTCATGATTCAGCCCAAAACACACTTTCAAAGCAGAGATAGAGAACTCCATTTCATCATATCCCAACTAGATGGGACCAGAGCAGATATAATCCTTTTAGAATATGTTTCTCCATAAATCAACTTTTGATTTATTTCAGAATGGAGCTGACAGCCTCTAGGCATCCACTGAAGTTGAGAATTTTTAGCAAACTAAACACAGGCATTACAATAATGTTTGAATTAGTTTTAATCACAGTGGCCTAGATTCTCTTGCCCCCAGGACTCTGCTGTGTCTCTTCCACGTCTGAGACCCACGGGAGGACTGCAAATGGAATAGACTCACTAGAGTGCAGAAGAAGAAGAGAATTTAGGTCAATTACCTTTTGAAGTGCGATCCTTTTAAACAGCTACTCAAGGTAGTATCATGCTAACTGACCTGTATATAATAAAATTGACCTGTGCTATTTCTTTAAGTACTACCTTTTGGTTGCAATGGATCAAAAGTATTAAATATGTGGGAAAAAATAAAAAAGATCAAGAGAAAGTTTCATTCATGTTCTTTTTGGAATCTAGTATTAGGTATATAGTTTACCTCTCTTAAAGTCTGGGCTCGAAAGTAGGTGCCTCCAATTCACTCTCTTCCAGCTGAGTCTTTGCCTTCTCCATCTATAAGTTAAGACAAATGGTTTAGATGTCACCAGAGGATGACTGATAAATATATTTTAAAAGTTGAAAAAAATCATTAATTAGATGAATGTATGGGCAACTGGGAATGTAGTCAGGGAGTGTTTATTGAGCCATTTCCAAAGTTTCACTTTTCAAAATTTTCTCTCCTCTCCTCTCCTCTCCTCTCCTCTCCTCTCC